>JAUYWI010135972.1:0-20225 GCA_034780595.1 Parotoplana pacifica | reverse complement strand
CCGCACACCATTCCACCCTAATCAATCCCAAACGCCCCTCCGCCAAGCACCCGTCCTCCTCCTTGCTCCCGCAACCGTCTGCCCTACCCTCGTCCAGTAAGCACCACCCCGCATTCAGATCGCCCCCTCCTCGCGGCTCCAGCACCGCACAGTCGGACTGCTCCACCGGTGCGGGCACTGATGACGCCCGCGGTGAGAGTCCGCTTGCCCGGGCCCGATCATCGGGTGGGGGGTCCTCTAGTACCACGGGAAGGGGTCGAGGACGTACGCCCAAACTCTATGCCCAGCGCCTGGCAGAAATCAATGCACAGATGCAGGGCATGTCGGTAAGTGGGGCCTGATTTGTTTCTGGGTACGTGGGATGACTACAGAAACTCTTATTTGTTAAATTTAAAAAAATCCCTAATGAGGTGATATTCCACTTACTAAATGATGTTTTGTGTGTTGACACTGCTCCAAAGACAATTATTTAGGATAATAAATGTGTTATTCTGTGTTGTTCTTTGTTCATTAGTAAGTCTTAAATCTCTTATATGACATAGGGGGATCGAGGAATGAGTCAAGTTGCAAATTTATGCAATCACTTCGTCATTATGCCTACATACATCTCTGTATTAATTTCATTGCTAATGTACCTACCTACATTGGTCTATGTTTAATTATTACATCATAGCCTCGCCTAGTAAGAGCTGATGTAGTAGGAACAATCAGTTATTAGAAAACAGTTGAGAAAGAGCGCGAGCATTATAACTTATACTGTTCGTTCGAATATCTTATTGTTTTCCACTTTCTAAAGGAGGAAAAATGACTAGGCAAAAGTTTTAATTCTAATTTTGATATATGTCTCTGACTGTGCCTACATATTATTATATCCATCATACATATAACATAGACACGCGAGCTTTGTTGTAGATATTTGGGGGAAATTGATTGATGTCTTTTATTAGAGCTGTCAGCAGACAAAAAGAAATAGGCAGTTTTGTTTTCTGTAGTAAGGCAGGTAGTGCCTGTTATATTATTTAGTGGGTAGTTTCTGGTGATACCATTTCAGTTAGTGCTAGAAGTATACTGTAGAACAAGACTTTGGCTATGTCGTTTGAAATTATGTTTCTTTGTGATTTGTATGTTATATAATATTTAAAATTTGAGTAAGAGCGCTAGTTTTTTATATGCATAGTTAGTTATATTTGGTTATATTTAGGTAGAAACAGGTTGGCTTTGCAGGATATTTATAGTATTGATACGTGGGAATCATCAGAATTCAGGAACTTTAGTTGGCAGTTTGCCTTGTTTGAAATTCGTGGGTTTAAATTTACTAACGCTTCATTTCAATTAGTATCATAGTTTCAATTTAGCTAACCAACTGATTATAAATTCTTACCAGCGATGCCAGAGATTTGGCTGTTGGTGGACAATGGTTATTTATTTAGGAGTTTGAAATATACGAAGATTTTAGATTGCCTGGATGATGAGGCCCAACAAGGCCGAAACAGCTGTCCCGGGTTATCATTAGCAAGTAATATAAATAAGTGGTATATTTTTTCAAAATATACCTGTTTTTTATTATTACTCTTAACACATTAAAGAACATCATCGTTTTCACTTTGAAATGTGGCATACTCTCAGTGGGCACCTGGTGCTCCCTAAACCCTTTCATTAAGTTTGCAGTTCTACTGGCTTTCCCGCTCATCAATATTTTGCGATATTTATTTCAAGCCTGTAATTTTGCTACCTCGTAGATTAAGCAGCTAGGTTGGCTACCTACAGCTATGTGAGGAGATCAATAGAGTATCCTTAGTATATAAATACAAGGCGGAAAATCGAGTCTCAGATTATTTGAAATCTACGTATTCCCTCCCATCATTGACTGCTTCTAATTGAGTTAAAATGTTTTATCAATACGTAGTTTCTTTAACTTGGTCCTCTGCTAGAGTCCTCCTATTCTTATTGTGCAGTTATCAAACTTTTAGTCAAACAATCTTCTTGTTTGAAAATATAATGTTATGTAGCAGCAGCAGGCTAGTCGATCCTTATCCTTCTGGCATGCGTTGCATTACGTAGATCCATTTGATGTGCCTGTAAATATATTAGTTCTTGGCATACTTCAAATTGCTAGCGTTTGTGAAGTTGTTCGTCTGTTTCAATTTTCAAAACAATCTCTATTTTTTTTATTCATTTTGCTTTGTGATGTATGCTGTGTTAGCACACGTCGATATTCCATAGGTGGGCATTACTCTAAGTGAATCAAGTTGCTTTCTCAAAATATGGCAAACATGAGATATATTTTTTTAGATCATTAGGATATTTTTGGCCCTCAAACACATAGTCTTGAGAATAGGGTTACACCTACTTCCTACATCATATAAAAGCAAAAATGGGAAAACAGAGCATTTGAAGTTTAAAGAAATAATGTTTTTGAATGACAATTTTGATTAGAAGTCCAGATTTATTTCGAAATCAGTATACCTAGTTATAAATTTATCTTTCTTTTTCAGCATGAAACGCGGTCGAATCATTAAAATATTTTTCTCTAATTTATTTATAGTGATTGAATAGATTCCCAATCTGCTAGAATTAATCTAGAAAGTAATAATAAACAATTCTAGCTATTTACAACCATTAGCTGAGTACACAGAACATTTCTATTTTACAGACCAACCATGGTATAGTGGCCTTTCTGTGCCTGGAACCAGAATATGTGAAGCACCTGGTACACCTGTGTACACCTGGTTTCTAAGGTTCTAAATAGCTTTGAAAGTCTGTTAAATTTTGAGATAGCTAGGTAGCATTAGAAAAAAATTGTGGACTTTAGACAGCAATGTGTGTGCGCGCAAAATTTGGGCTCAATTGTTCTATAGGAAGCTTCTTAGTGGGGTCCCTCCTTTCCCCTCCACCTAACCAAGGTTAAATATCTTTTTGATAAGTACTGACACTAAGAAATGGATTAGTTGATTTTTACGTGACCATCTACCTCTTTATGTCTACTAATAAAGTTTGATCAGTAGTTTATAAAAATCGAAAATGAATGCAGTCTGTTAGTTATATTAATTTGTTTTGTTAGTTAAAAGTTAGTCATCTACTTTGAGAATCTAGCGATTTGGTTTAGTTTAGTTGGTTGTCGAAAATAATATTATACAATCATCGATAAATTATCCCATATTATAGAACTATAAAAATCTCTATCACCTCTATGATTTTTAACTATTTCCACAGAATAGGTATGTCTACATTTTTTACTGTAACTTGATTGCTGGTGGTCCTCTGATCAACATAGCTACATATTCGAATATTATCAACGTTAATAATAGTAGTGACGTTCAAGCGCTTTAGATGAATGATGGCTGGTGTTGTGTTTAAATAAACCATTCTTTGTATGCAGTTTAATAATATTTTGTTGCTTGGCTTCTTGTTAAAGAAACTGGTTTTTCTAGTTCACATTCAGCGTTGTAGGCCGTTTAACAATTTGGAGACAAGTACGTAGAGATACAGCGAACAAAATTAACATTTTTATCTACATTTAGTAGCAATTGGAAGTTTTGTTTGGAAGACCAAAAAATATCTTTTCATAGCAGTATACTGATATCTTATTAATTTGTTCACTACATATTTTAATGGTGGAAATATCAAGCAAATCAATGAGTTGATGCCAACTAATCCCATCTCTTACATTATGAACAAAAGCTGTTATATCTTTCGTACCTTGTTTGTATCTATTATCAGGAAACTGACCGACTCAACCTCCAGCTCAAATTGCAACTAGAAGCTGAGCTGCGCAAACAGTCCCCGACAGCCAATCAGACGGCGTCTGCTCAGTCGATGTGCCGAACCTCCACTACAACAACAACCAATAGCAGTGCAGCAGACCAGCAAGAGGCCGCTTCACTTGTAGCGAAGAGGACCTCAGACCAGGCTCCTCCTCCTCCCCTGTCTACACCACAGACTGGGGTGATTGACTGCCCACTTCCTAATGGGGTCTCCAGTTCCCCGGTTCCCACTGAAGTAGGTCAACTTTAAAGGACTGTGTTCTAACTTTATTCGGAAATTTTGAGTTGATTCTCATCGTTCTCGAGATTTGTTCAAAATGCAATAAAACCTGCACTGTTTACCAAATCTCACAAACATTTTGATGAAAAATATCAAATTTGAACTGCAATAAACATTGTTGTGGTTGCTAGACTATCTTTGCTGATTTTTATGATTTTAGATGCCTTTAGTTGCACTGATTTATACAGATGCATAAGGAGTTGAAGAAATTGAAATTTCTTACATTTCAAATAGTTTGTTACATTGTAATAATAATAATATGCTTAGTGCCTCTTTTCCTAGCCTTGTTGCTAGTTCTTCTGATAACCCTTCACTTGCTCTAAAGGTTGTTTCTGGAACCGTTTTTATTATAATTTGGCCTTCATTTTGTCATTCAAAGATACTCACTTTTTCCGAGTCATTTTCAGCAACTTCTTAAAATATGTTTGTTTTGTGAACTTTGTGATTTTCGGATAAATATTTCATGATTTTCTGTAGTTTTCTTAGATATATAATCTATGAATTTCCTTTTTTATTCTAGTGTTCTTTTTGTTTGCAGAAATCGATGACCTGTGGTCTGGAATCTAAGAAAGCTGAGTGCAGCATAGAGGGCACAATCGATTATGTGCTGAAATCCTTTGAAGAGGCTGACAGAGTTGCGGCAGCGGGGGCCAACATTGCCCAGGGCCGCAGTCGGCCCCACCTCTTTCCGCCGCATGGTTCCCGGGACGAGAACAAGAAGAGGAAGCACCATGAACGGATGGAGCAACAGACCCAAGGTACGTGCCCCTAGCCTTAAGTAGCATATTAAAACTAATTAATCGATAACTTCAAAAGAATTGTAACTAATAGAAAGAGACTGATTTTGCACCCCAGGGATGTTGATGATGGTGAAACATAATTAGTTGAAGATATCGTTCACAACATGTTTACCAGTAGTTAATTAATTAATTTATTTTTCAGCTTATGCAATTGATTCCAATTTTGTAGGTTTGATTTGTAATTGTTTTGTTGTGCTTCAGGTTATAAAAAGAGCAGAACAGTTTCTTCAGAAGCCAATTCCTACAAATTGCCCCTGCAAATAGGGTGAGCTTTCCTATTTATTCATATTATCATAGAAATGTAAATATGTATATATCTTTATGATTCACATCGATCTATTGTCAGTTAAATTAAATTTGATGTGTCAACCAGACTAAGGGAAGTTAACTTTTGGTATTTATGTAATTATTGGGGGTAGCATTTCTTAGTGCATAGATTGAAATAAATTCTATGCAAATTCCAAGAACTTGTTCAAAATATTCTAGGCTCCGCTCCCAGACTCCCCGTTATAAGCTGCTCGCCCCTCCCCCCAATGTATGTTTCTGCGGATTTTTTATTGGCCAAAATCATCCCTGAATTAATTAAAATCAATTGTTTAACTATTTTTAAATTAATTTGTTGTAATGTTTGAATCATAGAGTTTTGAAGCTATCTATGGTTTGAATAATGGAAAAAAATTATTTCTTCATATTTATCACAGTTATCATCTTGATTATAGTAATTTGACTATAATATGCTACTTTCTGTGATCTGAATGTTTGTTTTATTTTAGTTGGCGCCGTGAAACTCTTGTGAATGGTGTGGGACCAGGCGGTATTTTAGGCGAGGTTGTCTACGTGACACCATGTCATAAAAAACTGCACAATATGGATGCTGTCAGGGAGGTATGAACCAAGATTACATTTACTTGACATTGATAGATAAATACTGTTCGTATGATCATCTATGAAGGATGTTTTTTTAACTAACCTCGGCCCTCTGTTCATTAATCCCAACTTGGCTATTTTCTGCGCTTGTTCTTTTTTTTTTAGTATTTAGAACAAACCCATGAAATTGGGGATTCTTTTTCTTTTAAAAATTGACAGCTTTGCAGTCGGCAAGTTCTCTGAATAAAGGCCTCCTCGTAATTGTGAGGTTGTCTTTAGTATTGTGGGTGCATTTTAGTTAAAGATTTGATAAACGAATATCTGGTTACGTGTTGCTCTAAATGGAGGAATTAGTCCATCAAAAGATTGCTTGAATCTAACGGTATAGAATGTAATGTGTGTGGTTTCTTTGAATGTTTTTAGTATTTGGCCAAAAATCAGACTTCTGGCAACGTGCTCAATGCTGATGACTTCACCTTCAAGAGTTACATACGCGTCGGGGATTATTATGAGTCAAGCAACAAAACCAGTTCTGCTAAGCAGGTGAGGACCACATACGTACTAGCAGTTAGACCATAAAATAAGATTTAATTCGACCATTATCTGCCCCATTAATGAGAAATATTTTGTATTTTCACTATAACATTCGATTATACAATTTTTGTTAATATAAAATATATGAGTCATAGCTGTATGGTCAAGTAAGTACTCCCAGATTTTGATTCAGAATGCCTGCGTCTTTATTTGCATATTGAGGTATAAAGGCATGTCACTTTGGACAGCCAGTATACATTAACTTTTAGGGTTGCAAATTTCATAATATTGTAATTGTCCGTTAATCTGTTTATAACGTAGGAAATTATTCTCTGTCATCGAACTTGTCCTTTATGAAATTACTTTATAAATGATATTTGGTGGGATGTTTATGTAGGAACGTGTTGTTTTTAAGCTTGCACAGATGACGTGCAATTTGGGTACCCAATACGCACTGATGGCCAAAACTGTTTCAGGCCTATGCAACGTGCACGTGTACCTCTAAGTACCTACCTGCCAGTTCTATCATTGAGGGAAAGATTTAGAGTTTTAGACATTATAAACACAGAGGGACAGATGAGATACACGCTTAATTCGGTGTCTAGCTAGCCTACGACATTGAGGCATAATGATGTAAATAATTATTTGCTGGTTTTAATCTAATACAATTAATAGACGTACATAGAACTTTTCAGGCAATAGATTTGTTTGGCATAGAGTGATTTAGGAAGGTATAGAATCGCTGGTAAAATCTACTTTTCTTGGGTTTGATTTCGAAAGCTAAACAGGTCCTACTTGGGGATAATAAAATTACTGGTTATCTAAAAAACGACATTTTAGAGCCTAACCGGTTGGAATCCAGTTATTCTACATGTGACGCGAGTGGCAAGAAGTTAGAGTAGCCCACTAACTGTTGTGGTTGTTTATGGACAATATTAGAGGAAATTTTCTTCATATTTCATCGTTGATTTTATGTAGGTACAAGACACACGTAATATATGCGGCGCAAGGCATAGTGGGTCAACTCTATTCTTTTCAGTCTTATAAGAAATAGCTACTGAGAAAAAAATTGCCAAAATTTTTAGCCGATTCTGCAATTATTTCTCTTAATATTTAAGATTTTAAACAAAAGCAGTCCCATCCATAGAGTAATAAATAAATGACTATTCTCTGGTCCCTTCTTTATAAAAGAATCACAGAAATCATTGTTCCGTTATCTATGTTTAAATGTACGTTCTGTACAACATGAAAATCTAACTACTGAACAAAACTATGTATAGATATTGTATTTACTAGAAGTATTTAATAAATCATTTATATTATTGTTTCTAAAATATCTAATATTGACATTTCTATGCCCTAACCTCCCGTGTTTAGATTGCCTATCTTATAGAAAATGGATAGCCTTTTCTAGTATGGCCTAGCTACATATTTATATAGAAATTAATATTATACGGTTTCGAGTGATAAACATCTTATCCAATAGATCAAATTGAAAAGTTAATTCTGTTTCGTATATTTGACCATAAAATTCAAGTCGAAATTTTAATCGGCAAAAATACGTAGCACAAGTAGGTATAGCTCTATGGCGTATACGTTCTCTTTTTTTAATGTTGATAGGGACATTTGAATTGATGATAATTTTTACACTTGATACAAGAGATTTTTACCAGTTGTGTTGTCTATGGTGTATCTTATGGACATTCATAGGCCTAATTAATGCGCTGGTAGTGTGATGAGGAAATTTGCCAAAAAAAGTAGAGAAAGCCTGATAATATTAATGACGTGAGGATTGTAGAAACAAACATATCATCACGTTCATCCTATATAGCTATGTGATATAATAATCTTTTATTTCATCTGCTACTGGGTCGATAAATAGCTCTGAATGCGAAAGAGAAATCAAGAGTTAAGAACCTCAGTATCGGTACCCCTACCCTTCTCTCCTGTCAATAATTATTCAATTTCATAAAGCTAACTTTAATTTCTATTTTACATATTATAGACATATAGATATACGACGACGTATATAACTGAATATAATATCAGCCGTTTTCTGAAATGTCAAATCAAGCTATTTTGTAATTCTTTATCGTTGTTTTAATCATTAGTACAATGATCGCATAATAGGCTGTGTATAAAATAGAAGGCAGTTCGCCAGAGATAGAGATACTGAGATGCCTATAATAAAACTTGTGTGAAATCTTTTAATTTTTCCCTCAAATCGATGTGTGTTTGCTTTATCGACAACTGATAACAACAAAATGTATTATAATAATTCCTCCCGGCTCCTAGGCTAGATAAAATGTTACTTGCAGGAAACTATAGCTGATCTTTGGGTGACTTTTCCCCTCATTAAACATTGTGTTAGAGCTATTTATTTAAGTAAACTTCTATTGCTAACTCCTAGTTTTATTATTACACAGGCGTGCTTTGAATAAGTCTCACAAAATTGTAAAAGAAATCAATAAAAAAACCAACAATAATAGTAGTAATAATAATGAAAAAGAAACGATATCATATTTTATTATTGTGGGTAGGATATTTACGACTGTGTATTATATTTTGCTCCTAAAAAAACCAAACGCTATAGAGGAATAATTTAACTGGCCACGATTAGGTAATTTGTAAAATATGTAGAGAATCTTATGTCTGTTTGTTTTTTTCGTAGCAAGTCATAGCTGTATGTATGTGTAGTATAATGTAGCTTTTTAAAATTAAATAAATGACATTCTTTTTGAATTATGTTGTTGGCTTCTTGCCTAACATTCTCATAACTGCAGACAACTTAATATTTCTGTTGATGGAATAGCCTTTCTCCAGTCAGATAGATAGATAGATACACTGGGGAAGGCAAGCAATCTGGCTACTTACTCCTACTGTGCTATAGGAGATGATGTTTAAAATTTCATTTCTATGTTAATTTTATCATAATATCACAGGTGTGTAGAGATGGGATTGTCACTGCTACTGGTATAATTTGCTGAACTATTTAGTCTTAATGGAAGAAAGTTGAGTATTCGAACAAAGTTGTGCTTTTTTAGTAAGCGAGTAATAATTATAAAATGTTCATATACATAGGCCAGTGGATAGTTGTGGGAAAAGTTTAACATGCTGAGATATTTTTTCTTTGAAGATGTTTTTTTTGGGGGGGGGGTGGACAACAAATAATCTTCCCGACACCTTTCATATAAATTCATACAGTACAGCACCTAATTATTGTAGTTGTCCATATTGCAGAGCTATACGAAAATGAATGACAAGGCAGTGGATGAATTGATACAAACAGCAGCAGGCACACCAGCAAAACGAAGGGAGCCCCCACCGGCTCACTCAGGCTCCGCTATGTCCAGTAAGCATTGCAGAGAATATCCGAGAGTAACAGGAACATTTTGAGTCAGACATTTATCTATTTGGTCGGTGATTTTGATTTTTTGTTGATTTTCCGTTTTAGGAACTTTCTACACTCCTATTACTGATCATAATTCCAATTCCTTTACCAATGATACCAAGTCTTTGGAGGCATCACAGAAATCCTTCACGGAAGTAAGCCTTGTTGTTTTGACTCCCTCAGAAAATCATGGAGTAGTCGACACACTAAAACGATGTAGGACCTAAAATTGACTGTATCTAGATCCGTACTTAACTGCATTTATTTTTTCCTAGGAGCAAGAACTAATCAAACAGCGCGAGCAAGCAGAAATTGAGCGCAAGAAACAGTACGCCTATCTGTTGAATATGGTACGATAAGATTGTTTAATAGTTACAAGACATCAAAATAATACTGAAAAAATGTAAAATATAAATTGTCGAGTTCTTCTGTCTAGGCCATAGACATCTTTAATAAAAGCAGGCATAGAATATGAATTCAAAGTTAATTTTTTAAATTGAAATATGTTGATTATTTGAACAACTAACTATTAAGAATTCTATTGTCATATAAATCAATTGCTAGGTGGTTCAAGTTACTTTACTTTCGTTATTCACAGACACCCTCCTATTATATTCGTTATAAGCCAACTACAAGACGTCATTAATCAACAAATTTATTGCTGGATAAAAAAATCTGTAGATATCACTAAATAATTTTAAATTTATTATCCACTACACTAGATGAATTGCTGACGATGAAAATCCATTGGTTTTGCAAAATTGATTTGATGATGATGACGGCATGCTTTGCGATCCTTTGTTGTAGAGTTGACTAAATCCATACTCAGTCCAGACGTTTGCCTTGCAAAATTGCTCGTGAGGTTGCAATCCCCTCCTCTACATTGGTGTCCATAAAAGGATAGTTTCCTTTTTCGAATGTATCTTAACAGGAGGGGTGTTCTTAGCTCTTCAAAGATGCTAGCATTTGTTCTGTGATCTTTGTAGCTGATTCTCAAAAGACTTCTCCAAAACCACATCTCTGCTGCATTGATAATATGCCTTTCCTCAGCCATGTTTAAGGTCCATCTTTCTGCACCATAGGAGATGATTGGCCTACTGATTTGTCAGTGCACGGTCCTTCTAAATGCATATCATCTCACATTTTTGTTTTCGCCATAGCAATTCTCGTTCTTACGTCCATTAGGCAGCTTCCATCATTCTTCTTGAACGATCCTAGATATTTGTGACCTATCCATTTCATCAATGGTCTCCCCATCTACTTACGTTCTTTCATTTGTTGATAGCTCTGTTACAATTCGCATAACTTTGATTTACAATTTATTAAACGCCAAATCAATTCGTGTGAGGTGTTTTTTTAAATGTCCTCATACATTAAAACCTATGTATACTCTCATTCATTGTAGGAACGGGAACGACAGAGGCAATACAGTATGTTTGCCCAAGTTATGGAACAGCAGAAGATCTTGGAAGAAAAGACTCGACAGCGAATGCAGAAGCAGAAAGACGAGGAAGTGGAAAGACGCAAGAAAGTTGTAAGTATACATTTTTTTAGTTCTTGATCTTAGCAAGTAAAAATGTAAGTGAGCATACTGTTAAATTTGAATAAGTATTGATTCTTTGTTTTGTTGTTACACCTTGCTGCTTCCTTATCCAAAAGCATTTCGACATTAAGTCTAATCACTTCTTCATGATGATAACTCAAAATACATTTTTTGTTTATATCCAAATATTTGTAAACTAAGATATGAGTAAAATTTTACAAATTTGTTTATAAATAATTGTAGATTTTTATTTACATCTGATATTAATTTGTTTCTTGGCCATCGTCTACAAGTAGTTTTCTATCAATCTTTTTTCTCTCAGGAACAGAAACTTATCGACCAGAGACTCTCTTTAGAATTGAAGAGACCCTCTGAGGACATGAAACTTTGCAATACCAAGGTGAGAGGTGATGTCATCTATTTAAGACCAGGTTTGTTTTAGGAAAATAGAACATTTTTATCATAAAAAATGTCACAGTATTTTTTTACTTTCTATCCAGTAAGATGTGTGCAATATGAAACTGGTTAAGACATTTTAGAATAATGATAAAAGAAGAAAAAACGATAAAACTTTAAAATTGAGCTGATTATTTAGATCTGCATTCTTTTTCTTTAATGAGAATGGGTTTTTTATTTTTATTTCTAAATCTGATTTACCAGTTGCTAGAATTTTAAAAGTATCTAAAGCAAATTTGTGACACAAAGATTACAATCTAAGAGGTGATTGCCTATCGGAGAATTAATATTGTTGTGCTCTTTGATCTTGATCATTAGATGCCGTTTAATCTTAACAACAAGACTGTTTGTATCACACAAATTAGAAAATTGATGTACAAGGACTTCAGACAGGGCATTTTATACTTCAGAGAATAGTTTTTTTTAACACTTTGGAAAACATCTGATATTAACACGAATGAAGTTTTGTTTAAAAATTAATGAAGGTTTGCCTACCAACAGATTAGTACTGTATTCAAATTACGTTCACAACTGGAAAAATGGTAAAAGGATGGTTGGTTTTCATAAAAAATGATTCTAAAGATTTATTTCTGAATGAATGTCTTTAAATGAAGAACGGCATAAAAAGGCACGGCTTAAAATAATTCCTGGTGTCCAATTTAAGTTTGTTTCACTAGATATAATTTGTTTATGATGACATTGTTCAGTTTGCTTGCTATTTCTCTTTCGACATTGTTAATGAGTTTATTATGACATCTACGCTTTCCTTGGAAATTTTCAGGTACCGCCCGAGTTGACCTCCATCGAAGAGAACAAATTCTCCGGGAAAGCGTTCGGTGACTGTCTGATGATGATCGAGTTCCTACATTCGTTTTCCGACGCACTTTGCATCGGTAAGCAGCCGTCTGATTGTCTTTAATTAAAAAGTTATGAAACATTTCACTGGTGGTCTAATAATGCAATGCCATTTCAGATGTCAAAACTATTCCCACAATGGGCACCTTCCAGGCCGCATTTATCGATCACAACCCAGTCTGCATGGAAAGTGTCCTCACACTGCTCGTAGAACTCCTCAAATTCGCAGTCTGTGACCCTGGCATCCCTAATCCAAGAATCGTAAGTTTCCTAAAATAGTGTTTAGGTTTGCTAATAGGCGGCCTTTCCCAGACGGTTTTTGTCGTTGTTGTTGTTGATTTTATTGTGGCTGATATAATTTTGTAGGTTCAACAGATGCTTGGTTTGCGGTTCTCCGATCTTGAGATAAACGCTGAGACGGTGTCTAGTGTCATGAGGATGTTCATAGTGGCACGAAATGGGTTTGAGGACTAACTCTCAGATTGGCTGACCGGTGGTGCTCAGTACCAGAACCTGACTCCTGATCAACAGGCAGCCATTTTGGCCTTTACCTGCCACGAACTGCTGGCCAGTCGTTTGATTTCTGGGTAATTTGCAAAAAAAATAATATTATGTGCTTTCTACTCTCAGTAATATCGGTAATTATTGTAATAAAAAATATATATATAACCAATAGGACACTTCTCATTCTACAGATTTGTTTTAATTTGGTTGCTTACTTTCAGGGATGTTGATCGGAATTTTGAACAACAGACGGCACTGAGAAGAGAGAAGTGGTTGGTCGATGCCAAAATAAGAAAGTAAGGAGCCAGGAGATGTTGTTCTAAAATAATTTGATAACAGATAAATTCATAATGATCGGATCCTCAAACAGTTCAGGTTTTTGAGTGCAGAAAAATTTAAAACACATCATATTATGAACATCAAAAAAGTTATCCGAGTTTACAAACTACATTCTTTAGCTCTGTTGCTTTCTATGTCTGTGGATGTAGATTTTATTACTTTCAAAATGGAACCATAGATTTTTATTCAGAAATAGACTGAGTTCGACATAATATTCTCTGCGATTAAGTATATAGAAATTGCATGCAGTGGTCGTTTGTATATCTATGTCAGGTAATTTATATCAACAGTTTATATTGATTTGTGATTTTGCATCTCAGTACAAAAACGTTTGCTGCCAAAGTTGTTTAATTCGTTACCTTGTCAAATAGTGCTGTCTACTTTATGATCTTTTTTAGACTTCGCAACATACAGTCGCGGAAATTCGGGCCAAATTCTCTTCCGGTGGTGTCTTCTGCTTCAACGGTAATGGAGAGCGCCAACACCAACAGCCACCAGACTCTTGAATCCTCCACGTGCTGTCCTTCATCTCACACTCCAGACCCCCTGTCATCCTCAGACCACACCCACACCGACTCTCGTTGTAACAAAACGTTCCGTTTCCCTACAACCACCACTACCGCATCTAATAGTGCTACTGAATCTATGGACAAAACACCAATAGTTTGCAACAGTGAATCATCATTACTGCCCACGACAACAGCTGATGCAGAGCTGCCTATAAGCAGCTCAAAACCACAACAAACAACAACAGTCTCAGATGCATTTGCTACTCCTACCTTGGCTAAATGCTCCGTCCAACACAAATTGGACCGCGAGTTGTCCATTCCTATGCCCGCTCCGGCCTCAACTGCAGGTGACGACGACAGTGGCAACGAGAGTGATGAGACACATCTGACGAGCAATGTCTCTGGTGACGAGGAGGACATCACATGTGCTGATGAGCTGGAGCGTCGAATTGACCGCCTTGTGGTGCAGAGCAATGCCAAGCAGGCGGCCATTCTGGACTGTGGTAATCGAATGCGTCACGCCCATCTAGGGCAAGACCGGTATCGACGTAACTACTTTGTCTTGGGACGTGTGGGCGGCGTTTATGTGGAGGGTGGTGACCCAGCCGATTCGGAGGAGAAGGATTTTGATGCGGATGAGTTTATAACGGAATTGAGACATCGCAAGGAGGAGGCCGCCAGGAGAAAGGCAGCCAAAGATTCCAGACATTCGGTTGCGTCATCGACCTCATTGGCTGGGTTGGCAGCAACTGTGGAGAAGAAGGAAGTGGACCATCTGGATGATCAAATGATGGACAGGTCCATGGCAGATGACAATCAAGAAAGTTTTGCAGAGCACAATGAAGAGGACACAGATGAGAAACAAACGGATAGCTGCAACACTGAAGTGGAAAAAGCAGAAAAAGAAGACCAATATCTAGAGGATGGTGATGCGTTGAAGATGGAGCTGAAAAGTGAAAGTGACGACACCGTTGATGACATGAATAAATCGATAATTAATTTGGAACCTGATGACTTAGAACCGGTTGAAAAGGAGACTGACAAAGAAACGACTACGTTAGGGGCCGGTTTTGTGTCTCAAGGAGAATTGAAAACCGAGGTCGATGAAAGTACAGCGCTAGTTACACCAAATGATGGCCATGATGACGAGAATATCAGTGAATCTGTTGTAGATGAACCTGAAACTGATACACCATTGGAAATTGCTGAGAATGTCTTTGTGAAGACCAGCGATAGCTTACCTATTGAAGAAACGATCGTGGAGGAGACTGTAAATCTCGAGGTTGTTCAAGAGAACGAAGTTGCTGTGTCTGTGATAGTAGAAACATTTATTGAAAATCATTTTATTTCATCAGGCTCAGAAATTGTTGATAATAGCGAACCAAGAGATCCACAGGAAGAAATTTCTATGGTCGATCAGCCTAATGAGAATGCTGAGCCAAATGTAGCAGAAGACGTAGATAATAGCCAGGTGAACAATGCACCACCTGATGTAATACCTATTGAGGATCACGATAATGATACAGAGCTTGAACCAAAGTCAATGGAAGATGAACAAGTTGATTCCAATAATGATATCAATGGTATTGCTGAAAATGTACCTGAACCATCGCAGGAACTTATTATACCACACGATGCTAGAGCTACGCCGCCTATTTTGAATGGTATCCTTGATAATAATCATGTGTCAGAGGATGTCAAGTTTCCTACGAAACTAGTGGAAGTTTTGGTAAATGGATCAATTGCATCTTCAACACCACCGTTAGTAAAACCAACATTAGCTGAGGTGAATAGTCGACAGGATCCCCCTAAAAATGGTGTTTGTAACAATACTTCATCACCGGCCGGTAACTTGAAATCTGAGAAGAAAACAGAACTATCAGATCAGTTGCTGCTGGCTGCCAACTTAGATAGGTCTGCTATGGATATGCTGAATGACACCAAGACCTTCCATGATTTCCTTAATGGCTGTATACAAACTTGCTTCGAACATTATAAAAAGGAAGAGCCATTCAATAATGCTAATACTGCCTCTGAGATTGAAAAATATCTAACCGCAGGGCTTGATCTTAGTACAAAACAAAATCAACAGATGGGCATTAAACAGGAAACAATTGACCTCAAGGAATCTAAGAAACGTCCCGGGGGTGTTGACGAGCCACTAGATTTGTCTTTAAGTTTGGAAATGGAAGATGAAAAGTCGACCACATTGCCGTTATCAAATAAGGAAGCCAAGAAACCTAGCAAGATTGACGAGGCCCTAATCACGAATGCAGCGTTGATTTATGCGAGTCAGGCGAGTCCACTCTGTCCAGGGGTGCCAGTTCGCCAGCTACAGAGTTTCTATAAAGATCAGTTGATCCGTGCCTTGGACGATCACAGCACTGCCGCTACTACTGAGAACGTTAAGGCTTGGATGTCGTTCTATCAGTCTATGCTCAGTGGCAAGATGATCATCCCTAGCAATGGTGGCAAAGAGAATGGCGGCGTTGGCATGCACTGGAATAACACCATGCCACCCCACACAGCTGACATGGAAACCGGTGAGACGCCAACGGTTGGTCCTCAACCACCACCCACTAGCACACCCGATCCTTCCATGACAGAGGAGGACATTGAGGTTGCTGTGGAGGCTGCATTGGTTGCTAAGGGCTACGAGTTGGAAATGAAGGCATCCATTCCCTCTGATATGAAGGGTCACTGGTGGCGGTTGGGTGATGAGGTGAAATTAAAGGAACTGTTGGCCGCTTTGGCTAATCGCGGTATTAGAGAGCGTAGTTTGCACAAGTCAATCACACGGTCAGAAGATGAGGTGCTTGCATCGCTTGCTGTCGACCCATTACCAGGTGAATTTTCTACATTTTTTAACTTTATTTATTTTGCAAATAAAATATAATCCTCTAACATACCCAAAGAATATATAATATCAAAAATATTTGCCAACGTTTCGCTTTATTTAGCTTCATCAGGGCAACAAATTTAAATATTTGAAAAAACTTAACAACGGGTGTCTCATAGAGATCAAATACAAGAAACATAGTTTTAAACGTAGAAACATAGAAAACTAAAGACAGCGGGATTGATCTTAAAGTGCTTACAGAGATTAAGAATACGAGAATTGTAAGTAGTGTCACAAAGATTAGAAGTTAGTTTAAAGTGGGATGTTTGGAGGTAACATAGTTTTGTGGAGAAGAAGAATCGATATCAACACCAACAAAATCAGACACAGGGGGGGGGGAGAGTTAATAAAATGGGTTCTAATTGGAAATTTAGAGAAATTCATTTTTGTTTTTCTGCCCTTGTCAGCTGATCTTTAGGAATTAAAAACAAATAATGGTACCCAATGTTCTTCTAATACGTTATTTCTAATAACCTCATAAGTATGTATGTTAAATTTGAGCAACATGGGATGCTTCTACTGGATCTTGAGACATTTTTGCAATTTTCACAAAATATCGATAAAATCAATGTTTTTTGGAAATTCTCTTGAATTTGTGTTTTGAAATTTGAACCTGATGACATTATCCTGTTGTGTATAAAATTTCAGGTCAATTGAAGCGCGATTTTGGAGAGTCCCAGCCTGTTATTTAAGAATCATACATACGTTATTTTCCTTTCAAGCATGAACTTTTGATTTAATACAACTTTTTAAATTTTTATTTTGTGAATTGAATTGCCTTGAAAGTTTAATGAGCATAAGTTTATTCTACTAGTTTAGATATTTACTGGGTATTATAACGATAAACTATAAATTTAGTGATATTGTTCTAAATATTTTTATTTTATTTTTTAGTCACTATCGAAAATTCCCGGAGTCCAAAAGTCGGTATAACATTAAAAGTTTGTAACACAACTTTTGAAATTATTATATCAAATTGTATGGTTTTAATCCCGAATAGTGCTTTTTTAAGATAATAACTACATGTATTAATGTCACATAATTGTATCCTACTTGATTGTCATCACAATATTATTGGGTTCATAATGAATATTAATGTTTTTTCGTATTTAAATCATTTAAAATACACAATCTGTGTGTTTGTACATATATGAGGTGGTGTGTTATATTTTTTAAATTTATCAAACAATGTTAATGCTAATTTTAGCCCTCAAAATTAAGTCAAACTCGACATTAGACACCTGAAAATTGGTGTGGGTTTTCATAGTAAAATGACCATGTACTACGTTTGATAAATTTGGGAAATATTTATAACATTTTTCTGTGGTGCCATTAGTTTCTCCAACTTTCTACTTGCTATATGTGCCTTTTCGAAATATTTTCTCAAAGTAGAACGTTAATCAGCTTCCTAACCTAAAAATGTTAGTAGAAGTTGCGGTTCTTGATTTTTTTGGCATAGTATATTTCGATTGGTTAATTATATTAAGTACGAGATTTGGAATACTCATTTTTAAATACGAAAATATAGAGTTTATGAAGAAAATATAGTAGTCAAATGAACCTCTTAAAACACCACAATAATATTTATTTTCGAACTGATAATATTTTATATTTTTGTCGTTAATTTTTTGGTATTGCAATTATTTATACTATATTTATATTATACCAAATATTTATTACTTTTTATTTCTATTATTTTTGAGCGAATTGTACAGTCCGCAATAAACATATTGCGTATGTTAGAATTATTATTCGCTTGTTAACTGTTTTACTTGTACGTATTTTATTATTAATTTTTTATGTAAAATCCTGAAGGAGAAAACAAGGTTGTGCTCCAATTAATTATTAGGTTAATCTATTCATATGCAAGTTGTATCTTTTTCAGTTAACTGTTCTCTAAAAATTGCATTACCTAATGTGTATTCGCGGCGCTTGATTGAACTGATTCTTTGTTTGTCTATTGTTTGTTGAGCAACATGTACTAAAAAGATCAATTAGTGTGTTTGATGTAGTTTTGATTTTCTGATTCATTTAAAATCAAAATGCTAGCACGAAGAGAGGGTAGGTAATAGCTTTCTTGTGTATTTCTATTGAGAAAGGGTTTTGTAATTTGGAACCACATAATTATGAAGGCACATTAATTTCTAAATGATTGTGATTATTTTATTGCATGTGAAAAAGATATTGTGTATTATTATACATGATATATGTATACATATGTATTTTATAGATAAGTACTGGTTAAATCCAAAGTCAACTCATTATTAATTGTTTAAAATCATTAGCATGTAATTATAAATTTTTTAATTTTACACTGAGGACAAACTCAGGAATATACTTTATGTATACTCTTACATACTTTATATTTGTTCATGTCTATTATCATAACTATAGCTATATCTATTTCAAATTAATATCTTAAAATATTTTCTACCTCATTATATCATTAATTGATATACATTTTCTATAAAAGTTTATCGTGAAATCGTCACTAATTTAGCCATGACCGAACCTAAGATAAAATTATAATTTCAAACTTCATAAGAGAATCCAAAAAAACAGTTGTTAATGTTCAGGGTGACGTTGAAGTAGTTATCCTCAGTTATTGGTACTTATAAATCCAGTGCTCTAATTTGTTTTGGGCGAGTTAACAATCTTTAGACCAAATTTATACACCAAATTTAAAAAATAAAGAACATTGTACTTATGTAGGAGCATACATACTAAGGATAACTACTTCAGCGCCACTCTGTACTTAGATTCACATGAATTTTCACGATGTTTATAATTTTATTCGATATGATGCTGAATATATTTTAATGATTGTAGTTTTTTAAACTTAGTTATGTACTTATAAAAACATTGACCAATTTGTCATGTTCAATACATCTATATTTACTTGGGTAGGCTTATATTGTTTAATACTACCCACTATAAAACTTTAGGATTTAGAAAATTTTAAAGCTATTTCATAGAACTGTTCTATGGTTACTCTAAACAAACTAATATCTGTCACTTTTTGATAGCTGAAAATCCTACTGTTTTAATCTATATTTCTACTTTTGCCTTTACTATTTACAATACTTTGTTTATAATAATGATATTATATTATATGCATATATTCGTTCACAAATAATACCTATTTTCAAAACTTTTAATACAAATCTTTTGTCTTATCATGAAAGAATAGAAGTATTTATGGCGACCTACATAATACTCCCTTCCTTATGCAATTATGTGAGAAAATATATTTGTCTACATTGAATTTACTTTCTATTTACATATTTTATTATACATAGGTGATTATTTTCAAAACTTCTGTGGTGAAGACCGTTCGTGTATAATTATGCTGTTTATTGTATATGAGCTACAACAGGCTTTGTTTTGAAAAAAAACTATAACGATTTATTTATTCACCCACTAACGGTGGATTATTGTTTAATAACCAGTGATTTATTTTTCGTTATGTTAGGAGAAAATCATG
>JAUYWI010135861.1:0-20235 GCA_034780595.1 Parotoplana pacifica | reverse complement strand
TCCTGGTGTATAGCAGCCCATACATCCTGCACTGCTTGCCATAGTCCACCAAAGCCACGGGCTTCCACTCAAACATAAGAGTATAACATTCCAGATAGATATGTATCGCTGAAATTTACAAGTATAACATTCCAGATATATCTGTTGCACTGAAATTTTATAACATTTAAATGACAAAAATTCGAAAACATTAAATGTGTTAAATACATAAAAATCTTTCACTTGACATATTATATTAATCATTTTTATAATGTTGCATAATGCTAAATAACGTATTTCATTCACAAATTATTGCTATTGACTTCTTGTCATTGATCAGCAGCAGGGCATAATGATAGCAGATCCCACGCTGGTTAGGTGGGGTGAGGGGTTGAATTGTAAGACGTGTACGAACAACCAAAATTACAGCATCTAAATTTGCGAAGATTATTTACAATTATTGAGTCTCCGTAACCAAAACTTGCCAATTCAGCCCTCATGATGTGTTTAGCGCTTTCTGAACTAGTGGTCCGGTTCATATCCAAACTTTGACTCGATTACGAAAATTAACGCTTACACCAAAGGCCGTCTAGAAGTCTGAGAATTTAAAAATTAAAAGTTAAACTAAATTGCTTCCGAAAACATAGCTTTTGTACATCGGAGGGAATCAATATTTTTCATTTCAGTAAAAAACTCAATATAGTTCGGGAACAGACAATGGCCCTTAAAATCTTGCAAATGAATCGACACACATGTACGAGTATATATCTGTAAAAATGTTGTTAATGTGAATTATGTTTATAACTACAAAAATAAGTTTTGCCTTAGGATAATATTATTTTGCAATTCAAATAAAACTGCTTGTTTTGGTAAATTTCATAAGATAAACATACACCAAATATGCGCCTGGTGCCATGTTGACGTCACTAACCAGACATAAAGTGTTCGGCATCAGTCTCAAACACAATATTTTAGCTTCAAGTTTTATCAGATTTCTATCAAATTAACAGAACATCATTTATATACCTAATATTCAGAAACATAATATGCTCATACATGCATAGTAATTTGACACATTTTAAATTTTAGACTTGGCGCCATTTTTATTTCATTGTGTATCTTTTGAAGTTTATGAACTCATTATAAAGATAAATACATACATCTTGTCCATTCAGTGAACATTTATATCTGATTGATCAATCTCTATCATATCGTCGTTACCTAGTGTACTTTTATACTTCAAAATCATATTTTATTGCTTCATATCTAAATTCACAATAGATTTTATCAGAAAATTTACAGAACCAGTAAATGTTATGTTTACAATATACCAACTTTTCTAAAAAACAAATTGTTACTCGCTCACTCACATTCACTGATCACTGGAAAGACTAAATCTTGAACTTATTTTCAAAAATCACTAATGCGGTTTACAATAGTCAATTGATTAAGATTCGGGTCCAGAAATTTAGTTGAGCTATAACATGTAAGATTTTTAAAATGTAATGCATCAATTTTCTTTTATTAAATGGACATGTTATCTTATATCTGGGCAGGCATTATCCGATTTAGCTAAAAAATGTATCAACATACTTACAAGCTAAGAAAACATCCCTGGATTCATTCTACTAAACTAGTGAGTTGATTGTTTTGAAATAAAATTTGGAACGAGAATCCATATGTATGTACTTATGTAAAAAATGTTCTTTTTTAGATAATTCTTTATGAATTTGGGCCGCTTCAAAGAACAAAATATTCGATTATTATAAAATGGGATCAAATTACCATTGACATCAGCCGGGGACATATAATGAGGCCGGAAGGCTAACCCGTATCCACTCTCTCAAAAAAAATAGACATTCCGTGGATCGATTTCGCTCAAATTTATTGGGTATCTTAGACCGATTTATCTATAGAATTCGTTTTAACTAAAAATAAATTAAATTTTTATTTAAAACGAATCTTTTTAGTAAAGCGGTACTCGCACAGAGGCTAAGGATGTCAAGAACAAGAAATATATATATTTATTCAATTGGTTCCAAATTTGATGAATATAGCAACTGCTAAAATGCTAATATTAAAGAAAACTATTCTGAAAAAATGTTTGATTTTTCTATTTTAAAATGATTCTGTTAATATTTTTGTAAAATTCAATAAAATTTCAATAGAAAAATTCAGTATTGTTCAAATTTGAAATTTATAGAGATTTAAATATTATTCATAAACATCATCTATTCAGAGGAGTTGTTCATATTGATGTCTATGAAGATATTGAATTTAATTAATTCAATTTAATACTACTTAGTTTTTCTATTCCAAATAGAAGATTGATCACCAGGCCAAGATTGCTTAGTAGAAATTGATTCTATTCATAAAAGTTTATGAGAGTGACTCAAAATGTTTTATTTTTATGATTTTCATAAATCATTTCCTGGTTTTGGAATATGAATTTAGTCATCTAGGAAAATTTGACTTTCTGTGGTCCACAAATCAGTGTATCTCAATTTCAGACGCTCAAAACATTTTCGTGACAAGCTACATTGCCAATTTTTAATGGCACCACCTGATTATGATTCTGTAATTATTTGTCGAAAGGTGTGATCATTTGAGAGTTGTATGGATACTAGTGTTTGAATCACTGCTGTTTCAAATTTTATGGGGTTTCTAATGGGTCATGACAATTTCAACAGATAGTCTGAAATTGGACTAAACTTGGAACAATAAAAATTTAATTAGCTTCCGCTTAGGTCTGCGACGATGATTGCAATTATAATATTAGGTAATATATTCCATTGAAACATTTGATGATTAATTTGACCAAAATTTAGGGCCATCAATTGATCCAGCTTTTGTACGAAACAGGGCATATCATTGGTATTGATCTGTTATTATAAGATTTTAGAAGTAAAACCAAATTTAGTGGTTTTTAGAAAACTGTGATTGATATTGGATTTTATTAGGATCATCGGTTGATCTTAAAAATTGATCAATAACATAACAATTATTTAAAATGTTCGTAAATATTTAACAGGTCAATTAAAAATAAAATATCACAAATACTTTCAAATGGAATTACAAATCTTTCGCACTCCCGAAGTGTCTTATCCTTTCAGGACATGGGCAATCATGGCTATCCATAGATCTCTGTTCTTTGATGTTTTCAAGAATTCCAAACCATGCTTGCTTTATTGTGGTGATTGTTTTTTCACCTATTTATCGTACTTAGACGTTTTAAATATAGGACTCTGTCTTCTTGGTGGTTGTTTTCCCTAATCTTATTATTATTATTATTTTAGTATCACATATTCCATCTTTTTCACTAACACTTCCCAGGTACCTTTAGGTAAATTTTGAATGTTTCCGATTTTCTAATTACATGTTGGGTTGTTTATATTTGCTTATCATCATGGATTCTATCAGTTGTTTCTAATACCTTTCTTTGACTTTGTACATTCAATAGTTGTTGTAGTTTTTTTCTGATTCTGCTCTCAGAGATTCTGCAATCAAAGCATCAGTGTATCAAAGATTGTTAATGCTGAATCCTCCAACAATGAGGTATCAGCCTTGCAAACTCTTTTAATTCTCTTAGTATCAGGACGGCAATTCGGTCTAGTAAGTGGACACATTCCATTTACCAGCCGTCTACCAAATATGCAGTATGTTTGGTTCATAAAAAGGGGTGGTGCAATATAGGAAATTTTTTTAATAACAAATATTTATATAAGAATAACGAGTATAATGGTGAACAACACTGATTCTTTTAACCCTTCTTCTTCTTCTTTATTTCTGAACCAAATGGGCCGACTACTAGTGTCTGTAGCCGATCACATTGACAAGAGCCCTGTGACCCAGTATAGTGTGTGCATTTTTCAAGCTACACAAGATGTAGTCAGTACCTATCGGACACCATGGGGGGGGGGCGTACACATTGACCGTCAATTGACAATCTCTTGGACTAAGACCGACTCCCTGGGGACACCTTGACCACTTACCAGGCGGGTCGGAGGTGGGTTGTTAGTACCTGAGCACTTTCGGAACCCTGTCCACGAAGTAACTTAAAGTGTGTCACAGGGGATCGAACAGGGTACCTCCCGATCCGTAGACCAGCGCGCTACCCACTCGGCTACCGACTGCGTAGAGAATTCTGCAATCAAAGATTGTTGATACACTCAGAAACCGAAAGGGGGTAAATTAGTCCCCCTCCCATAATTTGTTTCCCCTGTGTTTGGATAATACTTTGAAACTTGGTAGTTGAATTACTCTGTTTTCGACTTGTTCACACATATACCTAAAAATGTCTATTTATTAGTTGAAATGAAAACATTTTATGAGAATTGAAATTTGTAAAGATTTGAAAAATTAGATTTTGAAATAATATAAAATTTTGGACCAATAATATTTTTGAAAATAATTTTATAATTCAAAATTAAATTTCTAGACAGCTATGGTCTAAAAGTTGCAGAACATAACAATATGAATATCCATAGAGACATTAGGTTGTTGAATTTTTTAAATGCCTTGTGAAAACAAAGTGTGCAGGCCAATTTGACCCTACTACCCCTCCCTTTCCAGCAAATAGGATAAAACACTTTGCGGATAAACAAGAAACCGGAAGCTTTGAATACCTAAGTAATGTAGCCCCTTCTCTTAATAATTTTGCATAGAAATATCCCTTCTTGAACCTAATAGCCATGGTCATTGGTTCATAAATTGATATTCCCATATCCTACAAAGGTAGTCATATAGACAACTTATCCTGTAAAATGGGTTTGTACCCAAGTTTATTCAGAGAATTGTGTCTCCACAACATTAAACCTCCCTGTGTGTTTTAATTCTGGATGCGTGAAATCAATTATTATAGTTATATAAGATTTTAATATAATATAACAAGGTGTATCACTAACATAATAATAATGTTTATAGGCTGCCCAACCACAACCATACACCAGATGTTTACAAATCTGTAGCTAGGTATTGCAGAAGTTTAAAATGCTGATGGCGACAACTATCCAGTGACTACTACATCATTTGGTATGCTGACACATTTCCGTTTGGAGACATATACTACAAATAAATACAATATACCTCATATAATGTACTTATTATTGCTGTTTAAACACATTATGCACACATCTGTAGATCGGTTTATGAGCTAAAAGATTGTACAAAAAACATTTAGTTATTACTTGGTCATGCAAATGTAATAATCACTGACCTAATGGCTTATAAATTTAGCGTAGGTAACAGTCAGGCCATAGGTAGGACTCATAGTTTAGGATTTTTTAGATAGAAAATTATTTTAGCTGGGTACCTATTGCACCAGCAGCAACAACATGGAATCCTACTCTATCTTGGTGCCAGTCGCCAATTGAGTCAGTTTTCTTTGGCGACCAACACGTCCAATTTCACCGTACCCAGACCATGTGGTCGTCGAACAACTGTTGTCTTGGACGCCCAAATGCTATATTACATACTTAGGAGTTTTTATTTTACCTTTTTAGACTTTAGTGGTAAGTTAACAGCAATTCAGCAAACCCATGATGCCAAGGATTACATTTTACTAATGATAATATTATAATTAGATTAGGGTTTTAGTAAGATTAAAGTAAGAAATAATATAAAAACATGTACCTATATGGCTTATACTGACAGCAAGACTACAGCGAGTGTGCAAAAGCCATGGACAATGACGCCTTTTAATAGCAACAAAGTTTGTTCTGTCGTCTAAACTCATCAAGAATAAAGAGGAGGGTGTTCATCCCAAACTAGCCAGATCTCTAATAGGTGTGAAATTACACTTTTGCTCCGGTGGTGGTCGTCATGGCAAACAGCAATAGCTCGGTGCACTGAGTGGTTAAAAGGATTGTCAAAAAAATACATGGATTATATCCGTTCCTGGTCAATGGAGCCACACTTAATTAAATAGTACAAATATTCAAATTGAATTCTATAATGATCTCCTTCCCCAATATTATTGATTTATGATTTTTAAATTCCAGGTAACTGGGTGTACATATATATATAAATCTCGATTTGTTTACTCGTAATAAGAACACCCACATAGAAGGTATCATTTTATTAATATAAAACTGTTCAAGATAACCATCATTCTTATTTTATACCGATTTAAAAAAAAACTATTAAAACTGTGTTTTCAGTCATAGCTTGTATACTCGTCACATATAACCAACCATTAAATGTAAAACTAACTTTCCGTATACTTATGACATAACATATAATTAACTCCAAAAAAATCAAAATGTACAGATTTTTAAAACTTTTTCTAAACGATTAAACATTTTTACCAATATCGGCTATTTCTATCTTTATCAATTGATCGTTTCAAAGAAACGTTTGTGACAAACACTAGTTTATCTGTTTTAACTAAATTGAATGATTATGTATCGAATTTTGTGACACTAATCCATACCTAGATTTTATCATACTCAATTCATTTTAACAAGTGAGACTTAATTGTTAAATATGTTCCTTAGGAAAATTGTTGTTTTAACTAAAACTTATATCAATTTTACAAGTACTTTAAGTTTATTAAATGCTTCTCATAACAACTAAAAGTCATTTCACCAAAAGATTCAACTAAAAACTGTTGGTTTGACATAATTTTAACACGGCTTAGTCTAATTGTCTAAAAGGTAGCCAGTATCTATTATATTTTCATCTATTGATAATCAGTATCTTAAAAATAAACAACAGTAAGGAAATGTACACCCAGTTTTCAAAATTTGGCAAATTTCATACAATATACCCATTGTTTTTTTATAAAAATTCAAAATGCTTGAAACCAATTTTGTTATTGCAAAGTATTGTATTTTTGTAATACACAAAAACTACCATAGACTAACACTAAAATCAAGATAAAATGAGCAAAGATGCATTCTTTGATGGAATGTGTAAAAAATCAAAATTTTTAAGCCTAAATAATGTTTTTTCATACAACTAAAAGTAGCATTTTATTGTTCTCTCTTATGATATATTGTGCTTATGATCATGTTATTTATGTTTTGCGACGCTTGTTGTCATATTTGCATTCTGACCTGTTTAGTTCTTTGTTACAGTGCTGCTAGAATAATCTTTAATCCCTTTCTGGTGATACTTTGAAACAAATAGTTTTTTAAATTAAGTACATAGATTTAATTTGTCTTCCATACATGCAGTTCTCCCATTCTGTGAGCAACAGAGTTTGATGTAAACACTGAATTTCGTAATTTAAATTTCAATAAATAGGTTATTCATAGAACGAATGTGAACCTCATGGATCATTTCCCTTTCTAACCAAAATCTAAAGATTTGTTGCATCAGAATTCTGTCATTTATGCCGCATCATGTCATATCTTTGACATATTAGTTTGAAAAGCTTATAAGGAACTGTAATTTAGTGATAATAAACAAACAGGAAGATCATCCTAAAATTGCAGTTCCTCAATAGCTTTCAATATTGATCCGATCAGTTTGCAAACTAATGTGCCAAAGATAATACGGTGCGGCAAAACAACGGCAGTCAAAATAACAGAACCCTGCGTAAGAAATCTTACACAGTTTGATTACTTTTGCCGCACCTTGTATTGTTGTCAAATGTTGATAATTGTGAGATATTATTGGTAAAAAATATTCGAAATTGATGACACTTCTATTTGTGGGATGCGATTCTGTAATGACAAAAACATTACCACAATGAACTTAATGATGAACAATGTTCGAGTTCTTTTTGTATTTATTTTCTACTAATCAATTTCCTAATAGTAGATTATTTAAAGCGATAACCTCCCCATGGGAGGCACTTATATTTCTACGTCGATCACACACACAAAAAGTTCAAGGAAACGGGTCACGTGATCTATCCTTACCAATAAATGTTCTGAATAAATTTTCTAAAAGTTCACTAAACAATAGATTCTTTAGTTGTTATAAATAAATGTTTATCTCATATTTCTTGAACGAAAGACAAATTATGATAATTTAGATATAAAACGAACATAAATAAAACAACAAGATGTCCTAAATTTACATATTTGACGCATATTGTGTACACTTATATCCTATCCTATAGGTAAATGTTATTTGAAGCAGGTTTCATTTTATACCTCATGCCCCGGGGGCACAAACTTGCATGTTTTGAAACTGTCGGGCATCATGTTCTAAATCAGGTGTAAAACGCGATGCATTTTGTGTCAACCCGGGTCTACTGTGGCGTTGCACACAATCGACACTGAGAAATAATCTTTCTAGACGTCCATCGGAATCATTAGCTGAATAAATTTGATATTTCAGTCCTAAGAGGTCCTAATTACTATTGACGTTAGTTGGTTTCTTCCCGCCAACATAGTGTTAGACATCAATAAGTGCCTTAATACCACACTCTTAGCTCCCCGTAGATTTAGTTACATGTAAAGTGGCTTACTAACAACAGTTCTCAACAGTTACTTCTATTATCAAGATCTTAGCCTGACAGTCATAGAAAACGTTACTATTTAGATAGTCTGAACAAACATTTTCTTGTATAGACATTATTTTTTATGTTTGATGAAGGTACGATAGCATTAATATTTTACGATGTTAACAAATAACTGAATTTTCATTATAAAAAAACAAAAACATAGTAGTACTTTTGAACTTATTGAAAGTATAACAATGACATAATGGTGCCACCTGCGGTTGTTTCGCTTGTTTATTTTCTTAAAATACAAAATTTTAAACTAATTATCTACCTAATTTGATTTAATGATTTTTTTTCATTGTATTATATTTTAGTAGAAATCCGATTCTAATGTTTTACATGTTTATGAAGATGATATAATGTTGGCAACACTAAGAAAGTTAGAAGATATTATCAAGATATTAAATGTTTTTGATGATAATATATTGTGTAAAATTTTTGATTGACATAAAAACGTAAAGGCAGTGATAATTATTTCAAAGTAAACACATACTGTTAGTGAAAAAATGAAAGATCACATCACTTCTCGATCTGCATTAGCTGTAAATATTTATCATGCGCAAACCAGCTCTGATCAGTCGAGTTTCAATAAATTTCTATTTTGTATTGTAATCTTTTTTCTCAAAAGTCAAAAATAGTGTAAAATGAAATCTTATTAAAAAATTAAAATAGATCAATTATTTGTATTAATATCGCAATAAGGTAGGATACCTAAATTTATTTTGAAATATGGAACAATCTATTTATTTGATCGGATTAAATAAATTCAATGATTTTTCACTATGTAAAGTCGATATTTTTAATTGTTTCTTATATTTATTTATTGTTTCTGATGCACTTTAATACTTATAAGTTATTCAATTAGGCACAATAAATAAAACAAATCGATATTTTATTTTTAAATATAATAATGCCTTATTGTACTCTTATGATAAAGTTTAACTAATCCCAAGGTTTTTTGAAATTACGCTTTTAATTATTTTTTTCAAAATATGAATTGAAGAAACATAGAAATAAGGAGGATGTTTAAAAAAGTTTCATTAACAAAACATAAATAAACTTCTAGTTTTATTTAGTTATGCATAAATTCGATAGGATTACATAGGTATCTAACTTATCTATCTTTCTAATTTTATATTCTAACAAATATCAATTTTTAAATAGATTTAATCATTCGAGTGCCTAATCGTTTTCGGGATGTCGCCAGACCTCACCTTATTGAGTCGACAGACAGAATGCCACTTTAGATAGAGATACCTATGTCCAAAGAGGACAACCTCTTGATTCTCATTGCCTTGCCTATTTAGACAGCGGATAAAATGATAAAACTACTCAAAATATAAATTATCTTGATTTGACTATCCATAAAGAGTCTGGATTATAATTCGAATTGTATTGACAAGTTATATCAGATCAAAAAGGCTTTGTTTGACCAATTTTTGATAGGAAAACCAAATAAGTACATTATTATAAGCTAAAAAGTTTATTGAATAAAATTTAGTGAATTATTGATAACATACAGTTAGGACCAATCCTTTTATAATTTGCTAATTATTATTTAATTGACAAAATTTGGAAGGAAAACGTGTTGGTTTGATTTTTTACACAATTGGCTATTTATCGTTTTTCTAACTTTATTTTATAGAATCAAAAGTAAATTAATTCAAATTTAAAAACCATGATTTCCTAAATTAAATATTTTTCGAAATTTGTTATCCCTTTTATCATTAGAGAAATTTTTTGTCTATGGGTTCAAAAAGAGAAAATTAAATAAATGGCAGACACCGTGACATTTTCTTTAATATGATGTTGAGATATCGAGTTCAAATATAAAAATCAATGTCTGACTTAACTAAATCGGTAAAATAAATAAAATGCTATGATGAATTCAACAGAAAAAAATAGTATTACTTTATTTCAAAACTTATCAGGTAACTGTAGCTCTTAGAAATTGGTTTATATATATTTTAATTAATATTTTTGACTTTCTGAATGGATCAGGGTTATACCATTGTGTCACTGGAATGTTTGTTCCTAGAATGTACCTTACCAGCCTATGTACATATGTCTCATGGAATAGATCTAATTTTTATGTCATGAAAAACATAGGTAGGTAAAAATCGATGTCAGTAGCTTTTAGAGACCAGTCGCCCTAGTTTATTTAGGATCCATTAAAAATTTAAACTCATGAATTTTCTTCAGAAATTATAACTTTTCATTATCGATCAGGAGCCAAAGTATAAAAGTGTATGACTTGGAGAAACTTGTAGGTACACTGTGTAACACGCATAAAGCTAGTCTGAAAACACTTTGAAAGAGCTAGACCACTTGTTCCATGGGAGATTGAAGTAAGTCCAAACTAAATGATTGTTGCTATTTTTAGTGTCATGTACATTTATTTAAGTGGAATGCCACACTGGAAATAGTTAATCACTAGAATTAGCGACAATCATTCGCATATCAGTGACTTTGGTATGCCACAAAAAGTTACTGACGTGAAAAACAGGTATACATGGACTAACATTTTGTGCTTATAAATGTTAATAATAGTCGGTTTTGAACGCTGATATTTCAAACTTTTCATTAAAATTATGTTTTACAAATTATGAATTGATTCTTCCCAGCCCTAAGAATAAAACATTTAACCCATATCTACAGTAACCATATAGCTATTAAGCTCCATGCCTGCCACGCACAGTAAATAATAGCCAAAACATCCAGTACCTAAATGTACAAGATATTTTTTAAATGTCAGAAACGAGTCTATTAGAGGTTTTTAAAATGAAATAAAAAATGTCAATTGTGCTTGGTAGTATGGTGTGGCTAAATCACTCAAAGTACATGTGTTTCACATCCAGAGCAGAAGTACCGGAGGGTATCTCTCCAGGAGTATTTCTTAAAAATTACATCTGGGTTTCTTTTCCTTCTCCAACTACACCTTGCAACAATGATAAAAAGCTTGAATTAGCTGAGGTGCGATTGCAAAGGTTTCATAATGATGTCCATGGTTTGGCAGAAATTCTGCTACCATCATGCTGGTGATTGATTATTTTCTAGAATACAATCAATAGCCACATACAGCTCGGTTAGAAGTAAAGAAGCTTTCCTAGAAGTGTTTGTTAGATACGTCTTAACGTCTTTGAGCTCTTAATGGTGACGTATATATACGTTTTCATAATAAAAAAGGGGTTAAAAACAGTTAAAAGCTAAAATTTAGATACCAAGAACCATAGAGCAATATGTCTAAAATTGTTCGGTAGATTTTAAAACTTTCTGGAAGAGTTTATTTAAATGACGTAATTTAGGTCTTATAGCTTTTCGTGGTGATGTACCCGTCTTAATATAAAAAATGTTGATAGCACAATTTCTGAGTATAAATAATAATTTTAAATTCTTTTAATATATAGGTATACCTGTTTTGAATGCTATCTTATTGTATATATGTTTTTATTTAAATATACTATTAATTTCAGCATTTAGATAAATATCGCTACCTCTACTTGAGTCATGTAATAAAGAAGTTTGTATAATAACCACACCTAGCTAAATCAAACTACAACTCTAAGCTCATCAGGGGCTTGACGCCATTCATTATAGCGCCACACTTTAATCCTTTTGCAGGTTTCAGAAACTTAAAATTGAAAGCATTAACCCTTCATTGTCAATCAATCATGTCAAAAACATAGAAATTAATTATTATTTGTTTAACAAGCAAGAAGATCCATAGCTGATCATTGCTGGTACCATATTTTATGTATACATATAATTTATGACATAATGATACCTTTGTAAGAACAACTTGATGTTGGTATAATCATTGTAGGTAATCAAGCAATTGGTAGAATACTTATTTTGACCGCAAGTAATAATTACACTTTTTTGTGCTTTAATTTTTGTCTTGAATAATGTAGGTGTTGACTCCCATAAACTGCTCACATAGGCACGGTTAGTTCCCAAATCCTAATGCTGCATTATAATTAATTTAAAAGTTTGCCGATCGGTAAGTTTCAGTTGGAATGCAAATTACAGACCTTTCACGATTTGAAGTCTGTCCTAAGCAAGATTCATAGTCTAAGGCCAGCAGTAGGTATCCAGGCTATGTGCTGCAAAAAACAGCTCACCCATTGTTTGATGGCGTCACTAACACAACTGCACCATCGACCTATAATTACCTTCGCCAACTTGAACGCCAGTTTTATGTCATAAAATTACGTTCGTGTTGTTTTGTCACAGTTCAGGTTGTATTATCTCCTCCTGTTGGGCTATACAACGATTCTAATTTCAGATCACGGCATTTTGACCCTTATTGTCTAATGGATCTGAAGCGAAACTAAGTGTCTTGTCAAACTGTATACCTATATCTTTTCACTCAATCAGGTGAGATACAAGCATTTCACCGGCACTCAAAGTGACAAAATTTATTTGTTCTGATCTTTCTGAAATATCGAACTTTTGAACTTAAATCTATCGAGACTGTCCACTTTTTGCCATTATGGATGTTTAGGAACACCATCCTAATATTATTCGGGTGCCCTGCTGATGTAATGACCTTTATGAGGATTATCTTTTATTGTTGTTTTCTTACTCAAGATAATCAAATTGATATTAACATTGACTTTAAATGTCATACATCATTATGTTTAATCATTTAGATTTTCGTCCATTTGCACTTATATACACTTATTATAGAAAAATATTAAAACCTAAATTTGGATGTATTATTAATCTGATATCTCTAAAAACACCTTGTAAAATTATTGTAGTAGGGAACATAAAAAATAAAATAAGCACAACTCGTTCTAATGTTTTATTTTGCAACATGTTTCGTAATTACATTATCAAAATAAAAACTTGGAACAATATGTATAATAATTTATTATCGATCATGAAACTTCAAAATATGTTAGGCATGGATTTGTAATACTGTGGGTCTAAATTTGGAGTCAATTGCACAAACTTAGATTTTTAAAACTTAATGATTTTTTTGAAAAAGATTTTCTGTCGGTGAATCTTTCGAAGATGCTACCTGTATACCAAATTTCTACCCAATCCATCCATGGGAGGTATTAGAGATCCTAATGAGGGGGTACCCATTATCCCCCTCTGTTTATCCGGGGCCTCTATCGTGCATATCTTTAAAGGGTTATAGATAATTTTCAAAGTAGGTGCATATTCCATCTCTATAAAAAATGTTGGTATTTCAGCCTATCAGTCATAAACATCAATATACAATTTTAAAAATCATTTTAAATATTTTAACAAAAACGGCCCCAGCAAGATCATATCAACTTTTTATATTATTTTTTCAACTCTCCACTATCTAACAATTTAGTTTGTTACCATAATAATATAATCAATTGCCATCGTGGTTATTACCTATTCTTCCTTTTGACGCCATTTTTCTTTGGTTCTTTCTTTAAATTTTAATTAAATATTTACACATTCTTTACAAACTCAATAAGGTATGTCTCACTAAAATAGTCAGATATTCAACCACATACCTAGTCCTAATATGACATTTTTATGCAAAAACGTATTATTCCTTAAAATGTGGATCTCTCGTTTTATTATTAGACTTACTGGTGCATTTTTGGAGAAAAGCATTGCCATTGAAACACTCAACATCAACGACGCCATTGGCGTTGCATTTTGCCACATATGATTAGTGATTGGATAAGGTTTTGACGCGCCAGCTACAAATCCACAGTGGTTACCTTTCTTTATCTGATGTTGTTGAAGTTTCAAACATCTTTGAAACAGTTGAATCATAAATTACTGATCGTTTTGAGATAATACACTTATACCAACCTATCAGTCTGTGCTTGGATTAGTAGGTACTCTATGCACCAACACATTCACTTTTTTACACTTCAATGGTTTTATTTTATTCTCCAACACTACCAAAAATAACAAACTATTAATAAGTTATTTGTTTTTTGAAAATTGGACTCATAATTTCTGTTCATACATTTAAAATGCTTCCATTTCATCCAGCGCCCTTTATGTTACCTGCAGGTCGTGATCCACTTGCAACTACCGCCTTTGGTCGATATTTTGGAGAAGCGTTTGATAACCGCCTCTCTGGACTGCATTCTTATAACAATATTGTACGTGGAATTGGACCCGACTTCAGTTTCTTGTCGTCACCAGCAGCTCAAGAAGCTTTACATTTTAGTGCCAAAGAGAAAATGGTGTCTGGAGGAATATTTCCATCGATTCACAGTGGCGACAGTGGTGGTGGTCATTTTTCTTTTCTTTCTCCACCTCGTGGTTTACCGGGAGCAACAGAAATGTTTGTCAGTGGGGGTGGTCTGCGATCGTCCGGATTCATGAAAACATCGCCGCAGATTGAAGAAAATGACGACGTGAAAGATGACCCTAAAGTTGAGTTAATGGACCGAGAACTCTGGGAGCAGTTTTATGAAATCGGAACGGAAATGGTTATCACTAAAAGTGGCAGGTTAGTATTTTTCTTTGCAAAAAAATATAGTGATTAAAGCATGTACCCAGATTACATATCTTCAGTATTTTCACCACCATGGATGAATTGAGAATGCTTTTAACTTATTCCAATGGAACTTTTTATTAATTAAAACGCTTCCCGTAATTTTTTAGAAAATTTCAATATAAATTAACAAAAAATGTTTAAATTTCAATAGCAATAAAATGAACCAATTTAATATGTAAAAGGTATCTGTATACTTTTGTAGAGTCTATTGTACATAATATTTAATAGGAATAAACAATTATAGAGCTCAAGGTACATTTCAAGATTTAAATAAAAATTTGACAAAATTTGACAAAATTCATTTAATTTGATTCTATGAAATGTTATTGTATTTCTTTTATCCATTAAAAACTATCGGTCCTGAATATATCAGTTGACAGACATGACCATTCCTTACTGTATCTCTAATTATTTTTATCCAATTATTAACGTGAATTTTATAGGCAATTCAATTCAATAATGTATATAAATGTAAATGTCAGAGGTATAATCAGTAATAAAGCTGATTTTAACATGGACATTTGTTGACCTAAAATTATTAGGAACGTCAAATCATCACATTATCTTCTATTCTATAGGTCTTGATTTGAAAAAATTGACAATTGATTTTATACGCATTCATTTGAACATATCCGTATTATTTTTTTGATGAGGCTGTGAATGTATATAACTGTCTCAAGTGCAAATTCTTACTATATCAATGCCAAAATTAATTGTGATAAAGTTTGGTAAAGAAAAATAAACTTATTATAAAAATTATATTTCTATATATATTCGAAATAATTTTGCTTTTCTAAATATCAAAGGAATTTTAAAGGTATTTTAAATATATGATTGATATTAAAAAAGACAAGCGAATATGAAATTTTCAAGTTAGGATTGATAGTGCAAACATAAAAGCTCATCTCATGTACAACACCTAATAAGCATGCCCATTGTTATGCCTTGAGGATTTATAAATTCCTTAGATCTCCAACATTATAGTCCAATTCAAATTAGGACCTGATTCTTCTGATTGTGTCATGTGACAGACAAAATACTTGATGGAATCAAAATCTATCTGAGTTTTTTAAACTTGACCTAACTTACATAAAAGACAAACAAACTTGAATATTTATTTAAATAACTTATTATTTTGGCACTACTATTTTTCGAAGCACTTTCAGTAAATAGCAAATAATATCGAAGTATCTAATTTTCTTTTGTTTCCGGATGAGATATTTAACTCTTTATAAGTTAAATATTTCTGAATCCAAAAAAGATCAAATATATTTGAGATATATTTATGGGTATTGTGGTCTTTGAAGCGGCCTATGTCCAATTAATAAGATTAACATGTGATAAATATCTGCTGTTTCAAATTGTTGCAATTGTTCCAAATTTTACAATCTCGTCCAATATAAACTAATTAGGTACATAAATTCATTATATTTTGTTGAATCTGGGTACATACGTGTAAAAAATCTTTTTTTTTATAAAATAATTATTTTTTTTAAATAAAATTACATTCAGCAAATAATGAATACCTAATGATCATTTGTCTAATTTTATATTATTTTTAAAATATTTTTATTAAAAGTAAAAACAAAGTGATGAGTTAAATTTACAAATTATGTTTGAAGTCAAATATCAGGCACATAGCTATAAAGTACCTTTGCAAACAAACTAAGACAAATTGTTTTGTTTACTTTGAAATGTTGTTTCTTTTATGAAACAGACCTTCAACCATTTACAGAACAGTCTTGTGCTAGTGTGGAAACACAAAAGAAGGATTGACTGTATTAACAATTTTTGTCAAAAATAGCCAAATTATTTGTACATCTCTAAGCATTTGTTAGATAGATATCCTCCAAAAGTCAAACCTTTTGTTTGACTTTGTCCCCCTGACTTGATGTACTACCTACCTCCACAAATGATGACCAGATACATGAAGCCAATAGAACCATTTCCTTTCAACACATTATTTTATTATAATTTTTCTTCTAACGGAAATGTGTAAATCTCAATTACTGAATCAAATGGTACCTCAGGTTTATTGTCTTAAAGTAAACTGTTATGACATACTGAACGGGGCGCTTGTGTTTGTGTTGAACTTTGATGACAAATTACATTTCTGAGCACAGCCCTACACAAGTAGGTATTTTCATATTTATAAATTGGACAACTTTCTTTCAAATATGTTTTAATTAGACTGTTATGCCAAATTAAGACAAACTTATTTGGCATTAAAAGTCATGATTACTTAGAAACAATGAATGGTAATTATTGTTTGCTTGTAAATTAAAATTTGCACACCGTCAACAATAACTATCGGTAAAAGTGATAAACATTTAACAAAATGGTAAATAAACATACAAGAAAAGTTAATTGGTAATGATCAATTTGACTTTTTTGTCAATAAAGAATCCCTTTTGTTTCATGTCATTATTTCAATTTAAAATTGAGTCTCTTTTTGACAATTAATCCTTCTATGCGTGTAAGTTGGTTCAATGGGATAAAATATTGGAGGAACCCATTTCCTCTTTCAAATTCAGAAATGCTCCTGAGTATTTTAAGATTCCAAATAATTATTTAAAAAAATCTAATGAATGCCAACGTCACTTAATCTTTGAATTGTTGGGGGGGGGCGAGGTTGCTAGGTTGTACAACTCCCAAAAGATCGATTATGTTATATTTACAGCATATCATTTTAAAACTAACAATGAAAGGTAGCATAGGAGCTAATAAGGTTCAAAAGCTAAATTTCTCCAATTCATTTCAAATTTGGTGGGTAATTACTGGCATAAAAGCACGAACATAAAAGACATTACCTTGTTACCTTGTGCCGTCGAGTCGAGTACGACCCCTGGTGACTTCTGCGATGGTCCTTCTCCATACTTGACGATTACGAGCACGATTCAGAATTTCAATCGTGTCTCTTTGTGTTAATTCAATGATTCCTTTCCAGAATGATTTCTTGGGTCTGCCACGTCTTCTTTCGCCTGGGACGGTACCCATTAGAATTTCCTTTTCGAGAGAATTCGTTCTTAAAATGTGTCCGACGTATTGAAGCTGCAGTTTGGCTATAGTGGCTTCGAGGGTTTGATTACTGTTAATTTTGTCGGCTACCCATGCGTTTGTTTTCCTCTCAGTCCATGATGTTTGGAGGAGTCTCCTGTAACACCACATTTCGAAAGAGTCCACCCGCTTTCGGTCCCCTTTATTGAGCACCCAAGATTCAGAGCCGTAAGTCATTACTGGGAATACCAACGCCTTGACCAATCTGATCTTCGTTTTGAGGGATATGTTCTTATCTATCCAGATCTTGTGTAGTCCTGTCATAGCCGCTTTCCCCATGTCAATTCTTCGATTGATCTCTTTCTTGTACATATCGCCTGGTGTAATGGCTGCTCCGAGGAAGTTGAAGCTGATCACAACTTCAATATAGATTCTACACTGTAAATCTTACTAAGGTTTGTTGGTTTTAATACATAGTATATGTGAATGCAAGCTCAGAAAGAGAAGTTGCAGTTATGATTTATAAATTCTGTGGTCATTCAATGTATTTTACCTACGATCAAAATGAGATGCTTCGATTTAGTTCAAATTTACACTACAGATGTTTAAAATTATATCATTAATTATTTTCTGAAAGTTTCAAATTATTTGGTTAATCCAAACTAACATTTTTGATAGGTATAATTGTGATACTATCCATAAGTTTTCGTAGCTATAAATGGCATAAAAAAGTAAAATGGTCAAAAATGTTACTTTCGATTAACCAAATAATTTGAAACTTTCAGAAAATGTTTATGATATTTTTTAACATCTGTAGTATGAATTTGAATAAAATCAAAGGTACCTGTTTCACCGATAGTTTTCAGCACAACTAAATACATTGAATGATTTCTTTTGGTGACGACAGAATTTACAAATCATAACTTTGTAACTTAAGACTAACCTTTCAGAGCTTGTATTCACATAAACTTTGTAATAAAACTATCAAACCATTGGGACGCGGTATTTTGATTAAAACCCTTTCGGCTCCATGACTAAATAGATGCTTTGATTTTGACATCCAATGTTAGTTTTTGGACATCCAAATAAGACAATAAAGATTTTAACAGACAATTTATCACTTCAAGATTTGCAGATTATAAAAAAGACAAGCCAGTTTTTGGTTTAGATTATTTTAGATAAGACGTGCGATTATCAATAACCAAAAATGATTTCGATTTTTGGCTATTTTAGACCGTTTTTATTAATAGAACTACAATGCAATGTCGCTTTGCCTCTGTTAGGATGCTAACTACATTTATTGATGCTTTTCGAAAAAGAATATACATATGAATTAATACCAATATTTATTGTGTAAACCCTAATTGATTGGGTAGGTACAAATTAGAAATAACTTATTATTGTTTTCTAAACAAATGTACATCTGAAAATGTCCAAGCTACCACTGATTCAGTACAGCAGCTGGTTTCATCAATTCTATAACAACATAAATGATGTTCTTTCACAAAATAGGTATATGCCAGCTGACGAAAGCATCTCTGCTGTGGCACTTGGCACGCTAGCTTCTATTACATAACAAACTAAAGTCTATCTATATCAGTAGGTAGGTAGGTAGGTAGGTAGGTAGATAGGTAGGTATAAAAACTATGAAAAGAATAATCAATTGTTTTCAAGTCAATGGAGGCCGGTCCCGAATGCAATGTAGATGTTCTGTGTCTCTCAGTTTGTCATGACGGTGAAGCTGCTGGATCTCATTGCATCCACCAAAACATTTCTTATGAGTGAACACGGGCGGGACCTGCAATAGAAAATAATTGGTGCTTTATAAGTTCACACTGAAAAACAGGTTATATATAGAATGATTAAGCAACTTGCCAATGTTGTCAATAGTCAAACTATTATTGGCATTTGTGAGTTCTCTATTTCCATAAATTCAGTACCTATATTTGCACATCTGCTATCCGATTAGTATCAGAAAAGAATATCTATTTTATTAGTTGTAATTCCAGTTCCACTACTCCAATTGGTGCTGAGAGGTATGTAAAGGAAGCCAGTTCGAACCTTAGGTTCGAGGCTGTGGTTGGCGATGCATGTTGAGAGCGGGTTGATCAGATCCGACGCCGCGAAAAGGCGCTGTCCATGAACTCTCAGAGCTGTTGAAGAGACACTTACAAAATCAAACAAAAGGCCACCACAACAGGGAAACCGAGGTGAAACTAGCACAGCTAAGGATCGGCCACTCAATTCACCTATTTGCATACGAGTATGACCCTACCTGCCAAAATTGTCATTAGGT
>JAUYWI010135750.1:0-20242 GCA_034780595.1 Parotoplana pacifica | reverse complement strand
CCAGGACCGTGAAGAGGTTGTCACCAGCGATCAATATTTTGCTGCCTCCCATAGTGATCGAGGGGTACTAATACTACTAAAAAGTAGTATTTGCGAAATAGCTTACATTCAATTAGCGGATCACAGTTAAAAAGGCTCCTAGATACTGTGATGACATCATTCAATGTTTCAACATGGATCACAGCTGATACGAAGCCAGCCAGACAACAATACCAATATGTCAGCGAAGGGTTAATACGATAATAATATGTATACAAAAAGAAAAACATCGAAATAAGTATTTTGTTCTACACCCAAAAAAGAATACAAGTCGATACTGAAAGTCGGGTTACGCGCAAAAATAGTCGTATTTAAAAAAATCATAATTAAATAATCGATTCAACTTTTTAAACAATTAGTTCATTACAATTGTTTCATTACGACTAATTTTAAAACTTTTTACGACTTTTTACTACGAATCCCAAACAAATCAAGAACTATACTAAGAGGAAATTCAAATAATAGAACAGACGAAAACAAAAATTAATTCCCCAAAAGTTGTCTGTCATTCAACTCTACCGCCATTTAAGAATGTTCAAAACGTTTCTTTGAGAACATTATATTCCTATAATCAAGGGAACTCTACCTCACAAAAATTATTCCACTTCAAATCACAAACTAATAAATAAGCTGAGATCAATAATATCGAGATTATGTTTTATTACACCTCTGCTGGGAACCCACATTCAGTGAGTTAATGAAACCAATTAAGTCAGCTTCAGAATTCGAGCAGTCGACTTGATGATTTCGATGATAAAAAGAGACAAAAGTATTCAACACTAATTTGATAAAGCCATAATCTATAGCCAATTCGGTTAGAAGTATTATTTTTTATACATATCTGAAAGGATTTCTAACCTTAAAAGAGATACGCACATACAAACTAAAAAGATCCATTAAATATATAAATATAACTTGCGCATTCAAATGTTATTAATAAAATTGATCAATAATATTTTTAATATCAGATCCAAATATAACGCGATATAACTATAAATCAGGTAATGAGACCAACAACTGCGGGTTTTCACAGGAAATAAATCACAAACAATTCGAACAGCCTTTGCTTTTGTCAGTTTTAGGTAGACCATTTTTTGTATTTATGTGGCCGAAAGAAATAGGTCAAGTATGGCCAATTACCAGTTACATAGGATAATCGGTATGAAATATACGAAAATGTTATATTGTTCAGGTTGTGATTGTGCCTAGCTGATGAGGCCCAACAAGGCCGAAACAGCTGTCCTAGGCTATCACGTGCGAGTAATATAAATAAGTAGTATATTTTCATCAGAGTGCACCTGCTTTTTTATTGTTACTCATCACAATTTCATAATGATCAGATTTCATGTGGTCCAATACCCATAAATTTGCAATATTGGCATCCCTGATCAGTTGCTAAGTAGAAAGTTCATTAAAAATGGAACAGAATATATTCTGGTAACCAAGGATTTGTGTGGTCAAATAGTGATAACATCATAATTGTATAGAATAAAATTGTAAAAATTTAGTGTTTCTTATAATACCGATAACCATAGCAACCGCATGTAAATAGTACAATGAAGTTTTAATGTTCGCCCCAAAATTGGTCTAGCAACCAAATTTGATTAAAATCAGTGAATGTACAGACTAGGACTCATTACAGACCTCAAGAATGCAGTGATTGGCAAACTCATTTCAGACCTCAAGAAAGCAGTGATTGGACTCATTTCAGACATCAAGAATGCAGTGATTGGACTCATTTCAGACCTCAAGAATGCAGTGATTGGACTCATTACAGACCTCAAGAATGCAGTGATTGGCAAACTCATTACAGACATCAAGAATGTAATGATTGGCAAACTCATTTCAGACCTCAAGAAAGCAGTGAGTGGACTCATTACAGACATCAAGAATGCAGTGATTGGTAACTCATTACAGACATCAAGAATGCAGTGATTGGTAACTCATTACAGACATCAAGAATGCAGTGAGTGGATTCATTTCAGACCTCAAGAATGCAGTGATTGGTAACTCATTACAGACATCAAGAATGCAGTTATTGGTAACTCATGACAGACATCAAGAATGCAGTGAGTGGACTCATTACAGACCTCAAGAATGCGTGATTGGTAACTCATGACAGACATCAAGAATGCAGTGATTGGTAACTCATTACAGACCTCAAGAATGTAGTGAGTGGCAAACTCATTACAGACATCAATGCAGTGAGTGGACTCATTACAGACATCAATAATGCAGCGAGTGGACTTATTACAGACATCAAGAATGCAGCGAGTGGTAAGGACATCATTTTTAGAAATCCAATTTTTACACATTTTTTATTTCCTAACCTTTCAAATAAAATCCTTTAATTTTTATAAAATTGGTTACTTTAGAGCAATGCAAACAAAAGTGGAACAACAAGATGTCACTGGCCAAAAACTTAGGAAAAAAAATCGTTATTCGTAAAAAGTATGCATGCAGATAAAAACAAACATCGTAAAATCGCCGTAGGTTTGCTTGGGAAAAAATGCAGATCCCTCTTAAAATTTAATTTATCTTAATTATCTTCATAAGAGATAAAACTAGCAAATGAAATATGTTGTGTCTAATTATACTGGACAGGTCAGTGTCACCTGTTGGATTGGGATAAAACTTAGTACACTTAATCATCATTAGAGTTTAAACTTCAAGTCTTGTCAATGATAAATTTTCAACAATCCTATAAAAGCCATTTAGGTAAGACTGTGCTTTGAAGCAAAGAACCAATTAATTGGCTTATTTGGAACTTCTGATGAGTAAAACTATCAGCTTATATATTTCATTCACCGACAACTATATGTGATATTTCATTCACCTACAACTATATGTGATATTTCATTCACCGACAACTATATGTGATATTTCATTCACCTACAACTATATGTGATATTTCATTCACTTGGATAACACCGTGTCGAAATGTTTTGGTAATTTAAAATAAATTCAAACAATTTCATTATAAATAAAACGTAAACGATTTGTACTTTACCCCAAAAATAGAAAGCTGTAAATGTGTTTATCGTCAAAACACTCGTGCCAGACAAGATACATATATTATAAATTCAATCCGTCCGATCTCAACAAGTAAATGGACCTACACAGATATAATAATCAATCGTTTCAATAATCTAATTCTTCTCCAAAAAAACTTCCCTCCATAAGTAAGCAGTTCTGGGTGCGGTCTATATCAACATATTTTGGAGTTTCAAAGATGGCTGGCTCATATTTTTTCCACCCAAGACTACGAGAGTATTTTGCACAGATGATTAAGTTGGGGAAGCAAATCAAATCAAATTCAGTTTAGACCGCAAAATATATTTTAGTAAACAATAAATAAATTGCAGAAATCTCCGAGAATCCTTGCACTTTTCTCACTAACCTAAAACGGGTGACAGGAGAGAACAGTCCATCTTGGGCGACCCAGATTGCATGGCTCAATTGTATCGACAATCTAGTACCTCATCTGGATCCCCGAGTGGTTTTGACTGTCAAAAACTGTACATAAATTCAATTAATTAATACAACTTTAAGAATAGATTTTCAGGATATATATTTTCCGCAAACTTAATAGTGTTTATGTAGGAAGTCGAAATATTTACTTACATACCGATACTTAACTTTATAACAAAATGGAATTTGCAATAGCTTTTTTAAATTGATTTTTCATTGAAATTAAAATGGTTCTGATTTTTGCAGGTTAACTGAATCCCAACAGCATTAAATTTCACATAAACTAGTGTTTCCTTCATTGCAAGCTCAAGAATGTAGTGAGTGGACTCATTACAGACATCAAGAATGCAGTGAGTGGACTCATTACAGGCATCAAGAATGCAGTGAGTGGACTCATTACAGACATCAAGAATGCAGCGAGTGGACTCATTACAGACATCAAGAATGCAGTGAGTGGACTCATTACAGACATCAAGAATGCAGTGAGTGGACTCATTACAGACATCAAGAATGCAGCGAGTGGTAAGGACATCATTTTTAGAAATCCAATTTTTACACATTTTTTATTTCCTAACCTTTCAAATAAAATCCTTTAATTTTTATAAAATTGGTTACTTTAGAGCAATGCAAACAAAAGTGGAACAACAAGATGTCACTGGCCAAAAACTTAGAAAAGAAAGTCGTTATTCGTAAAATGTATACATGCAGTTAAAAAAACATTGGAAAATTGCCGTAGGTTTGCTAGAAAAAATTGCAGATCCCTCTTAAAATCTAATTTTTATCTTAATTATCTTTATAAGAGATAAAAGTAGCAAATGAAATATGTTGTGTCTAATTATACTGGACAGGTCAATGTCACAAAATAGACGTTGGAAAATTAAGTTACCTTTATACAACAGAACAATTGATAGAAGTAGATTGATGAAACTCTTTTAGAAGCATACATATACGTACATATTTGAAAAGAAATTTCATGATGCAAAATTAAATTAATGTGCTTGCTCAATTATCATAAGAATTCATAATGTGTAAAAAAACGGCAAATAACTAAAACTCTTTCATTGTCATCAGAAAGGCAGCGGGATATAAAAGAAACGTGCCACAGTCGACAAACCAAATTTTTACGTCTTATTAAATTCTACTAAAACAAAAGCAAAAAACATTGATACAGAATAATTAGAAAATTCTCCTATTCGCCGAACAAACAAGATTAAATATGACTAGAGCATACAGTTAATTTAGTTAGCAATCAGAAATAAATTCAAATAATACACAAAACGATTTCGCAACTTCTCTCCCCTTCTAAATTTAAAATCAATGACGTAGTGAGTGTAGTGGCGGAGGTGGAATTTCTAAATGTCGCAGGTATCTGAATTTTAACACGTCGTGTTCATCGATTAGGCTCGTTTCATTTACATCGATTACCAATTCAACTCATTTACTTTTCAACTAAATGGACTCATTTTGTTCTTTTTCTCAACATTTTTCGGAATTGCTTCGAGCTATACAGACTAGACTGGGACGTCAGAGTACATCGCTACGTAAAATGGCCAACCCTGGTCATACGATATAAGTCGTTACGTGAATTGACCAAACCTGTCAGGTATTGTCAGTACTGGTTTGGAAACCTTATAGAGCCGATTCAGACCTGCATACTCACGATATATGTAGGTGAGTACTTACATTGAATGAAAAATCATTTAAAATAGACAACAACAACGCCCACAATAATTATACAAAACGGAAATCTACCCAATCAGCCTACTTGAGATCAGATTTCTTTGCAAGTTTAATAAAATAACTAATATACAGGCCAGTCTGTCTAGTGGATTTATATTTGCATACAAATTAAAATGGTTCCCGATAGATGGGTTGTGCAATGCCTTACTTCTTCACCAACAATTCCCAATTCAAAATAGCTGCCATAGGAGGAGTTCTATAATTTGTATAAAAAATAAATTAATGCAATTAAGAATTTTCCTTTATATATATTTAAACATAAAACATCAAAGGTTTAAGAAAAACATTAAAAGTCGAATATCTAAGAATGTTGTTGTGGTTCGTTTGAAGATACTGATATGTATAATTACAAATTAATTTAGTTTGCAATATATGTATATAGATCTCTTTGCTAATTGCAAACGAACCAACGAAATGCTTTTTCTTAAACTTTTGCTGTTGCGTGTTTATGTTTATATATTTATTTTGTATAAAATTATAGAACTCCATCTATAGGTAACCAAATATTTAAAAAAAACATTGAAATATGAATAAAATAAAATATCTCCGCAACAAAAATAGATATTAATAAAATTCTTTTTGCATTTGAAAGATATTAACGTCAGTGATATAATTCTACAATATGGCAGTCATATCTCTCATAAATGCAGGTATGTCTAGTTGGTAGCAGCTTCCTGAGTCAAGAATCGAATGTGCTGAATGAGCCAGGAAATTGATGGATGTGCCCACAATACCTACTTGACTCGAATTTAAAAAAAACTATTTTGCACAAAGTTCACCAGATCTTGGGCGGCCATCACGTGGGCCGTCAAGTAGGCAAACAGAAATGTTTACACAAATATCTTTGTTCAACTTCACATTAGTTTGTGGAAAAGAGATATTCACATGGGAAAACACAAGTTGTATAATAACTAGCTAGGTGCACGGAGCATCTAAAAATGGCATTTGTACTTCTACGATATTATTTTTAGCTAACCCACTTCGTATCAGGTCCTACGTATCATTCTATATTTGAATGGTCATTCATTTCCCATCTTATTATAGTCAAGTAGGTGTTTATTTTAATAATAAGTAAACTAATTTATTTTGTATAAAATTAGAGAACTCCATCAATAGGTAACCAAATATTAAAACAAACTAATATTTACCCATTGAAAGATGAATAATTCTACAATATGGCAGTCATATCTATCATAAATGCTGAGTAATAAGCCTAAAAGTGAAAAATCTATAATTTTCGGCCCTACTATATAGGTCAAAATTTCAGGAGGTTTCAATGATCAAAGGGCACATCTAGACGTATGGACCAAGTCTGTAATTTGATCTCCACGGTCTTTGTTCTAAATAGAAAGAAATATTGTACTGCCTCACTATGAAGGGCTTCCTACAATAAGAAGATGTTTACATTATGTTGCACTACTGCCTCTCTATGAAGGGCTTCCTACAATAAGATGATGCTTACATTATGTTGTACTACTGCTTCACTATGAAGGGCTTCCTACAATAAGATGTTTACATTATGTTGTACTACTGCCTAAGCCCCCTATTTTAAAGCAAACCTTGTTATAATTGGTTGAGTAGTTTTCAAGCTATGAGCTTCTAAATTGATTTTTTTCAGCCTAAAAACACCCCAATTCATACATAAGAGCCCTTCCGGGTTTATTGATTCTCAAAGAATTAATAGATTTCAATAGATTCAAAATAATAAGCATGTATGTCTAAAAACTTTGTTAAAAATTAGCTGAAATTTTTTTATGATGGAATATTTAAAATACCATATAATAACATTTTCTTAAAATTGTTTATTGTATGCTAAGCTATGTATTTGACAAATGTTTTTGAAATAGCAATTATAAATAAATTATATAATTTTAGTATTAAAGCAACAATAAATAAAGTTCAGTAAGGATAACAGTACATCTAATCATCACATAAAGACTTTTACTGCGCATAGAAAGCGTAGTACAATAACCTTAGCTCATCTTAGCTTTCATAAAGATTTATTTAAAGAGCATATTCTGTAAGTAATCTACTTAACTGAAAAAATATTTTCTTATATTGAAAGAATATTACATGTTATTATGATCCTGAAAACCCTACACCACATCTAAAGTGTAACAGAATACAAGACAGATGGAAATACAATTTAGAAACGCTACCCAAACATCAACACCAGGTAGGCAGTTGTGTTGTTAAAACACTATTTAGACTCATTTTCTTTATTCAAAGCACTATTTAGACGCATTTTCTTTATTCCAAGCACTATTTAGACTCATTTTCTTTATTCAAAGCACTATTTAGACTCATTTTCTTTATTCCAAGCACTATTTAGACTCATTTTCTTTATTCCAAGCACTATTTAGACTCATTTTCGCTTACTACGTCACAAGTTGCTACGTTGGAAGGCTCACTAAGTGAATGCAGGTATGTCTAGTAGTTGGTAGCAGCTTCCTGAGTCAAGAATCGAATGTGCTGAATGAGCCAGGAAATTGATGGATGTGCCCACGATACCTACCTTACTTTACTCGAATTTTAAAAGAAAAACTATTTTGCACAAAGTTCACCAGATCTTGGGCGGCCATCATGACAGTAGTCAAGTAGGCAGACACGAACATCTTTGTTCAACTTCACATTAGTTTGTGGGAAAGAGATATTCACATGGGAAAACACAAGTTGTATAATAACTAGCTAGGAATGGTGCACGGAGCATCTAAAAATGGCATTTGTACTTCTACGATATTATTTTTAGCTAACCCACTTCGTAACTGGTCCTACGTATCATTCTATAGTTGAATGGTCATTCATTTTACCTCCTAATTAGAATCAAGTAGGTGTCTACAATGGTTAAACTAAATTGAATTATAAAATCGGTGAACATGAAAAATGCTTAAACTACACAGTATTTGTTGTCAATACTTCTATGATCAGAAATAAGAAAATATTGTGGGGTTGCAAACAAATGGTAGTAAATTCAATCATTCAATTCAATATTTGTTTTCAGTTTAACATTTCCTTAACTAATTACACATATTGAGGAAGAAATACGTCACAAAATTAAATAAAAGAATCAAATTGAAAACGAAATAGTTATTGCTGTTGAAAAGCACAATATCCTACAAAAATATTAGAATAAACTATCAAAATATATTATTGTACGCTTGATAATGCAATGAAAGTAGGTCAAATATCGAATAAAGCAAGAAAGTAGATCAGACACAATGAAAATCCCGGTGGAGATTTTAGAAAAAATTTCGGTTAACTACATACATAATATGTACATGTTCAATTTATTCAAACTATGGACGAAATGTAACGAAATTTCTGTGATCTATTTTACAAAAACAAAGACAAATATACAACATTCTACTTTTGTATCTAACCATTCCCATGTCAGAGAGCAACCAGTAACATCCGACAATTATATTATTCATAGCTTTTGAATTTATTTAATGCATGGCTAAGCTAACTACCAAATTGGTTATAAAACCACAAGTTTCTATTCAAAAGAATAATACACCAATTATAAGAATACTATATAAAAAAGACAAATTGGTTAGCAAAGCAATCATGGGTACATATCCAATAACTTTTTCTAACTATCGAACTTTAATTGGAATAGCAAAACCATTAAATCCTCTTTGTTTGATTACATTAGACTAACTGTGGATATGCCGCCATCAATAAACGGCTACTTTGGGGGATAAAGAAGCTTTATGTAGGAATTAACCGCAACCCTAAAGGCACTATTTTTTTATTTATTTTAAATAATTTACTCGTACTATTATTATTTAATTCGATTAATGCATGGGTTAAATTGAAGCTTCCACCTTTGCAAACAAAAAACACTTCTTGCAATTTCCTCAACTACTCCCATAAAATATATGACTTACTCTACATATATTTCTGGATTACTATAGGGCTGCTTTAATAGACTCTGCGTATTCAAATGTAAAAGCCCATAATTACTTTGTTCAACTAACTAATTAGGTATAAGGTGTTAAGAGTAATAATAAAAAACGGGTATATTTTGATAAAATATACTACTTATTTATATTACTCGCTAATGATAGCCCAGGACAGCTGTTTCGGCCTCATCAGTCAGGCATAATCACAGCTTGAGCAATATAAAATGTTCGTATATTTGAGATCAAAGCATAAAAGAAAGGAACAATCGCTATAGCAGCATAAGAAGAGAGAAAGTAGGAGATATTCATAAAAAATGTATTGGAAAGCCTGTTTTTTTATTAAAGGACACACACACACTGTCAAAGCAGGTCCTGGTCACTTAGGTATCAGGAAAAGAAATGAAAACATTTCTAAGTTTTCATCGATTCAACACCAACACTGCAACGCACATAGATATGATCAATACAATATTCTCCCAAACTTTCAATTTAGTAACGTTCAATATACGATTTCTTAGCTATTATGAATTTTTACATAATATTGCTCAGTATATAAAACAGTTGCCTTGTTTTGATAAGATTCGAAATTTTTCTCAAATTCTTCTAAGCATGTATCTCTCTAATTGATATGCAGCACGGTCAGCAAACAAAATAATTGCATATTAATTAGGTCAATTTTCTACAGAAAGTACTTTCGTTGTAAAGAAGTCTGACATCAAATTCTTTTAAGCTAAGCAATGACATCATTTTGAAATAAAATTATAAAATTAATAGAATATATTATTATGATATATCGAAAACAATATTGAACTTTTGTAATGCTGTCATAAGTATTACTTTTATAATTTGATTAGAAAAAATGTCGTTATTATGTAGTTCAAAAGATTTTATTTCGCTCGATTTTGTTTTTTTACAACGAACGGGCATTTTGTAGGAAAGACTTAATCACTAATATGCAATTATTTGTCTGTTAACCATATTTATCAATAAGAAAGAACAATCTGAATTTAATTATATATAAAATGTATGTATGACACTGCAAAAGACGAAATAAATGATCCGCTTTCCCACCAACTGTCTTCCTGCTTTAGTTACTTTTCAAGGCATTTTTATTGTGTATGTATTGTATTATTTTGATAATTCTTTGGGTAAATAAATTTGACTTAAGTTTGTATTCAGCTAGTTTTTTGTTCTTAATTTACAGCGTCATAGTTTTATCATTTAATAGTGTTTAAATAAACTTTTTATTTTTAATTATTTCGTTTTGTGATCTTATAAAGAGTATACTACATCGAAAACATTCATTAACAACTTTTTGTATTTTTGAAACGTTTTTTAAACATGAATTGAAGATAAAATCCATTCCTTTACTAGAAGGGAAAATTGTTTAGTACACTGCCAATTCGTAATAGAAATTAGAACAACTAAATGTCAGATAAATGAAATATAAATAAAGTCCCAAAATGTAACAAGTTAAAAAATAAAATATATCCAATGCGCTTACTAAATTTAAAAAAAAACATTAAACATGAATTTGGTTGTATAATAGGAGCCACTACAGAGGTAAAAGTTCAATAATTAATTAAACAAATATAAATGTGTTGGTCCTACCAGGCAGAGGTTATAAACCATAAAGATACACATCGTGCAATTTAACACACCAAATTTAACTGTTCATAAAAGGGCAGCTTAAAATATCAAAGGGATTCATTCATTGATATTTAAGAGCCACCGTCTCTACTGGTCACCAATACACAGACAAAGTCAGATAACCACATCCAGGTGGGCCAGAGAATCCACATCCTCTTTTGTGCTTGCCAAGACCGGTTTGACGTGTGTATCATCTCCCAAGATCACCGGTTTCACGTGTGTATCATCTCCCAAGATCAGCACATCAGCCGACCAAATAAAATGTGTTAATTAGAAATACATACTTGTACTATTAAATATTTAGCTGCTAATCAAGCAGTGTCAACAAACAATATCTGTAAGATTAATTTCCCGTCCTACCTATTGCAAAAACCACTCATCATTCAAGTTGTACACAGTTGTCGAAACCAAATGTTGCTATTAAATAGCCAGACATATCATCACCTAGGTATTCATATTCATCAGAACTATTAATCATTTTCATTAATTTTTATGAATCCTCTTAACCAAAAACAACAGCTAAACTTTAAGATATTTAAGATTGATTTATAGCTGAAACTATAGACAACATGTTTAATAGATATATGTATAAAGTTTTATCTAAAAATTGGTAAACTATGTGATTTCTTTAGAGACTCTATATTAGTAAAATGTTTTATTTATAATTTAATATAAAAATAATACAACGATCCTAAGAAATAAAAGAGACGCCAGGGAAATTTCAATATGGAAAACTTATCTAGCTGGTGACGATAAAAAATTCAATTAAAATTCAAGATAGGTTCACAACATTTTAAATTACAAAGTTAACAAGTATAATAATAACCTGTTCTAAAAGATGTTAAATAAAAAGATAAAAGATAGGTACAATAAAATAACTAAGTAGAATTCTTATACATGAATACTTGATATAATTCAATTTGTTTGAAAGAAAATCTGATACAAAATGGGCACAAACCTGAGTAGATCGATCATATTTAGAGAAATCAATAAAATGCCAGATAGGTAAAGTTTCTTCAAATAAAATCCAAACTTATAAATTATCTTTTCACCCACCCACTAGACCCGAAACCCATACATAAATCATTTAAAATCGATTAAACCAGGCAACCGTTACTCGAATAATACTATTTTCTTTTAAATATTTGTTAAACAGAGCCCGCTAAATCTTGGTTCAAATTTTCGATTTGCTCATCATCCTATGCAGTTCATCAATCAATCAAACATAAAACACTTCACAAGAAAAGAACATTGAATCCGCTAAATCAATACCAAATGTCATAATCTTGGAGATAACAATATGGATGCACTACTACCTGTATTATAATTTATAGTTAGAAGTAGAGATATGTTTAGATTTCTTTAGAGTTCATTAAATTTTAAACGATGTATAAAACATTCCCCTCCATTATCAAGATACAAAAATGCAAAAGCGAAAAGTAATCAAAATAATCCCTCATATCACAAATTTATTTTAGATTAAATTTGATAAAATCCGGAATGTTAATATGAAATTGAAAATCCCCTATTTGATTTAATATTTATTTATCTTTAATTTTTATCTTACATAATTCATTTTCTAAAATTTTAAACAACTTTATTTCAGCAAATTAAGAACAAAACTTAAAATTTGACATCCACTTAAATTTAAAATGATAAACTGCCATTTTCATTTAACACAACAAATAAAATATCAGTTCAACTAACATCAAATCCCGTTTACTGCAAAAGTACGATTTACTTATTTGGCAAGAGTAGCATGCCTTCTTTCTTGTGTGCATGTCAGTATTAATATTTAATTATTTATCCATGCCCTGGATGATCAAATACGCAGTCAAAAGCCAAGAGATGAGCATACAACAAAAATCACCTTTTAATAAACAAACAACACGCAGCTAAAACAATTCGACCTAAATACATTGGTTTTTTTTGCAGTTTTTGTTTTAAGTAAAGAGTGACCAACTTTCAGCTCACGGGTAATATGCTTTTCTAGGGCAAGGATTAGTTTCACGTGCTCCAAGGTCGAAGCAATAATTAACAACATTCTTGCAATTTTACAAACCAAAGCTCCATATTCGAATTGAATATGAAACCTTTAGATACACCTAAGCAGAATTACGAAGAAATTAAAAATACACCAAACCTTTTAACAAAACGAATGTAATAATGCAAACTATTAATAATCATATCAGTTTTATTTTGAATCAAATTCTACGAATTTCTAAAACAAAATAAAACGCCAATAATTAAATCAGCATCGTAGATCACAAGAAAAAGAAATCGGTGGGGGAAACGACTACCTAGCTATTGTTCATTATGTCCAAAAAAACAAAACAGAATGTTTTCAGATTAAATGACGTTGGTCGGTGTTTATTTACTTCATGACGGATACAATCTCAGAAGTTCCAATCAACGAGGAACAAAGTGAAATGACTTCCTTATAAAATGATTAATCTGCTTTCAGACCTAGTTACAAGTAGAAACGTAGTTACCGCTTGACTCAGATACATTTAGTGTCTAGGCCGCAAAATTTAATTTCAAAAATAAAAATGCACAAAAGAACATTGTGCATCATTATATAAATGTATTTTTATAACATTAGCACCAAAAAAAGATCTCAAAATGTATGGCAAAGCAAACGTAAGTAGCACTTTAAAAGATTATGATCAAACTGTCTGTTCTACTACACTCCATAGAGTCAGAAGTCAAATACGATTACTTTGGTCTAATAAGTGTGGCCATAGAAATGATATTTACAACGTATAGGCATATAAACTAGACATTAATTAATCTTGATAAACGTACAAGGTGACTTTCTAGGGCTAAAATTCATAAACGACCAATTTATTAAGTTGACAATTAAAAAAGCATAACTTTTAACCGTATTACAAATCATTTGTCCATCATTATACTCTTTGGTGGGGTTAGGGTAAGGTCCCAAGTTGTTTTTGTTGAATATTTCATGCAGTTTTAGACTCAATTTCACTCACTTTTGTATAATCATTTGCCATTAAAAACTCTAACCCTGGGAACAGCTTACCTCTGTTATACCAATCATCAGCAACTAACTATTTCAACATAATTTCAGTTTGAGATTTTAAAATAGATTTTTTGGTTTAAAACTTAAGATGCCAATGTCTTGACGGCTGATTGAGATTACAGCAAGAAACATCTCTGGTTTCAAAAATTCTAATTAAATTCAACAAAAAACACAATATAAGGAGCTGAAATTAGATTGAGTTCAAAACAATTATCGTATGTTTAAAGAAAAACCTTGTTCAATCTATTTTACCCAGTAGAGAATTACACTAAAATTTAGTAAATGATGTATTCTTTATTTAGCTCAAGCTTTGTTCTTTATAAAATAAGACGTCATTATGAAAAAATAGTGACATTACCGTTGAATTGTAATAAAAAAAACTACACTACCGTTCGTATTACAACAGCATTGATATAACCTCTTTAACTATTTCTATCAATGTTTCAAATTTTTCTACAAAATACAATTTACAAATTGACCATTTGATAACTAAGCTCCTTATATTTATAAAAACATATAACATTGAAGTTCGCATTTTTAAAACACTATTTCTAGTTTTGAAATAAACTGAAATTCTTTTTTAAGAAATAATTTAAATTCTCATAAATAAGACATTTATAAATACAAATAAAACTGACTTATACAACTTAATAAGAGTTTAAATAATCACATTACCGTGGCATTATTTGTTGTTTCTTAGGTGGAATATTCAATATACCCACCGCCCACGCGTATCAGAGAGAAATATCGATTATTTAAAGCTCTCTGACTACCGTGTACATAATGGTATTATCACGATCATACGCTCTCCTCTAGCACACTAAACAATTAAGACTTTAGTGCCATCCACATCCTATTGTGGTCATAAAACATTTAAAAACACAAAAAAGCCGCGTATAAATTCACAACAGCTCTAATACATAACATAATAAAAAATCAGCGCAGCGTTTAGATAAAATAAATTTGGATTTTTATTCTTATTTTTTACCTCCAGTGGGCAGGCAAACATCAGGATTCGGAATTTATTTGTTAGAAGCATAAGTGCCCTCCACAGGGGTAGCAATTAGTAGAGAGTGATATTCAATAAATTTCTAATAAAACTTCAGCCACAATGTAAAAAATGGGAGTTCAATCCACCTTTCGCAGCTGCACTTGATAGTAAAACAATCGCTAATCTTAGATAAAGGAAACATTCAGCGTGAAATTATAGCACTAATAAAGTGCGGATATTAAAATATAAAAACTAAAACATGAGTTATATATTTCAGGTACCGGTTAAATTTATTATGAAATAGTTTGTGTATCGACGTTCCTTGTTACTAAAAGTAGCATATTGACGGCATGATAATTTTGCACAAAGAAATTGTATTTGAAGAAATCAGCCGCTGTGCTACGTGGTCCATTTTATTTCTACTATAAACAGGCAACTTTAGCATAATCATTTTCCAAAAACAAATTCCACTGGGCATCAAAAGTGACTCTGTGGTTGCAAAAAGAACAAAGCCAGAAAGTACTGTTTTCAACTGAAACGACATATATCTAGAAATAAATATTACCAGCCAAGCCAACGGATTGAAAAACAAATATTTTTAGAACTTTCTAAATGTCTAAATTGTCCTTAAATGCCCAAAATCAGCTACATATTAATCGTTCGATTTTCAAAGCTATTTTCGTGGTTACATCTGTTTGTTTGTTTATTTTTTGGGTGGGGGATTGTATCTACTTTGAGAATGAAATTCCATTCTGGCATACTTAGAGAATGGGTTTGTCATGCACAAAGATATTCTTCAATATTATGTATCGATATAATTTAATATCTATGGTTCTGCAATACTGGTTCTTCAATTGACTATTCCAAGGTCACGTGATCTGCCCTTACGTCATTTTCACTAAAATCGAATGTTTTTATTAACATATTTTAAAATATGTATGAATTTCGATAGAACACAAATCAATTTATTATTATTTGACTATTAAGGTTTTTTAATATTTGTTGATGAATTAGGCAGATTACTCTATGGATTTCGATAGAATACAAACAAGTCTTTTGAAACGGTAATCATAGAACTGCAGATTCTCCTCAGATTAGAAAAAAATAAAATTCGTTACACAACTCGTAGCATTCATCTCGATTAACATTCATTGGCATTCGCCCTAAGGGCTCATGTAAATCTCAAAGAATTCAATTATAAGAGACATATTTTGCACTCCTTGTCTAAATAACTATTAACATAAAGCATCGATGGACCCAACCAAAATAGCAAAAATATTCCTAACAAGTATTTCTGAAATTTGTTCAGAACTTTCTTATTACTAGTAGGAACGGTTAATAAAAACAAGCTAACGTTTATAACCTCAGATGACCAAAAATAAATAATCATAATCATCTTTTTACAATGTTTTGCATTGTCCCCTATGAATTTTGACAAAATACTAAAGTTTATTTGTACTCAAATTACATTGTGAATAACAATATTATTAAAGGTAAAATAATAGTCTTTGTAAATATTACTTTATACTATGTCAATCAATATTTTATCTGTCTTTTTGTATGGTCATAATATCTATTACATCTATCTCTATTATATTTCAATCGGCTCTAAACAAACTAACATTTTTAGATAATATAGTTAGATAATTCTGTAACTGATATGTCAGATGACGTTAGAAAAGGGTTATAAAATTGACCTCAATAATTAGATTTAGAAGTTCAACAAAGCGATTACTAAGCTCAATGATCAAATCACTAAGATCGAAATATAAAGTTCAAAACTAATTTTATTCAATGCACTTCATCATTGCTAGATTTTGGTAAAACAGAGATTAGAAACATCACAGGAGAACATGTGTGTTTGTTTTATTGAGATTTTATTAGCTACACCTGCTAGCGACATAAAAGTTAAAACGTTAAATGATTATTTACAGTTTTCTCAATCCTTGTTATTTGAACTGCTACTAAAAATGTCCAACCGTGCGTCGTAGGTGCGATGCATCGTATAACACCAGCTATTGATCGAATAAAATGAATACCTATATAGGAAGGATGAACCCCACAACACTAAGGGACTCTTTATTGTATTTCATATTACAGGATTACTTACTATCTTGTCAAAATCATTTAATTTAACTTATTTATATTATTATTCTATAAATTAAGGATTATATTCATGGTCTAGCTTGAGTGTAGATAATGATGATTCACGCGCACAAACCTTAAGAAGGTCTACTATAGATTTGTTACTTCTCGAACAGATATTTTATATAATGATCCTGTTAATATAGATACATCTATCACAGTAATTGTTTTGTATATCCAAATAACAACCACCAACACAAACTCGAAGAAGTTTGTTTATAGAACATATTTTATTTAGTTACATTTTACAACAATAAATAGAATGGAAAATTATTAATGATAACTACAACCACTGGGAAAGGCGCAAATATCTGCAGTAGGTATTCTAAGGAGATATTAAATTTCAAATCTACTCCTAATCAAAGTAGCTTCCAAATGTGATTTTAATTATTGATGATGGCTAACTGTCTAAAGCCTAAGTAAAGGGTGCATGATGCTAAAAAGACTGACTATGTTGAAATGAGAATCAAACAAAAAAAATCCGATCGATATACTCTATGGATCTTATACATCATAACAACAAATACTGGCGATCTTACCAGAACAGCATTGGAAGAGGCAAACAGCCCGGCGCACAGGGCAAGAAAGAAGTTGATCCATTGGGGGCCGTTGGGAGGGAATTGGGGGAAGACCAGAGATAGGATGAAGGAGAGGAGGACTACCACGGCGCTCACTCCCGACAGGATGATGTTCAGCCGCCGATCCTGAGAGAAGGACATGGGAAAATGAAATCAATAAAAATCGTAGATATCTTCTAACCTTGTGAAGGCATAAAGTTTTAATGTTTACCACATAAGGCAGTTCTTGTTTAAGAAATAATTCCCGATTCAATTAATAAAAACCTAATTTCCCCCAAAATGGCTTCTATTAGTAATCACACTTCTTAGTTACAATATAAATACCCCTTTGATGTTAGTGCCATCTTTGAAATGTCTGAAACGTTCTCAAAAGCTTTATTTTCATTATACAAAAGGCTATATCAGTTAAAATAAACAAATATTGACACAAGTTTTCAAAATTGGCGACAATAACAGTCACCCCACGTTTAGACGATTTTGAACAGAAAAGTACATGACTGAGTTATTAATAGATAAGATTTATAGTTACGATTAGCAGTCATATCTCAATCAAAATTTACAGCCTAACAACAAAATATATTGTATAAACATATATATTTACTCACTTAATTTCATCCAATTTGTTTCTCAATTTCATCCAATTTGTATTTCAATTTCATCCATTTTTCTTTATAAATTGTATATTGTTATCTAGTAATTCCATTGTTTCGGGTATAACTTAGGTATTTAGTTACTATCTAATGAACAACACTGGATTAATATTAATGATATGAGATTAAGATTTAAAAAATTCTAATAATTATTTTGGAATTACATAAATGCTTTACGTTTCTAGTTGATGGTCTATATCCCATAATTCTAATCACGATTTTTTTAAAAACTATAACATAAATGAAATAAATTGCTGAAATTAAAATAGGTAACATTGAAATTTCAGAAAATAAATTAGATATTATGAATTTCAAAGTATATGCCTATATATATATATATTTAAATTAGATATTATGCAGTGCCCCCATTTAGCTTGAAAGATTTACACGCTTACTCTTTAGAATCATTCTTTACTTGGATCAATCGTTGATGGGACAATTTTTTTAATTTTCCAACTAACAATACTCTAACTGACACTCTATTTCCACCCACAAAAATTACTGCTATGTAAGGTCTGAAATCGGGGAATTTTTTTAAAGTTTTCAGGGATTTCCAGGACAGGGCTAAACTCTAAATTCCGGGACTGTCAATGAAAATCAAGGACGGTTGGCAGGTCTAGTATAACCTTAAAAATGTCAGTTATTTTTCCATTTCCAGATCTATTTGAAGCAGTCTACAGTCTAGCTATATACCAAAGAAAACTCTTGTAAGCAAATATTGTGAGTTATATGACAAACTAATTGCTCTTGATTTCAATTAAACCTTAAATATTCGTAAAATTAAAAGTTAATTATAGCCTATTTTAATGTAACTGGCAGACAGAATCATAAAGGTTGTCCTACAAAGCAATACAATAATTTATGTACATAGTTGAGTAGAACATCTACAAAATGCTTTCTCGTTGAGATCTTTTTATTTTCATTTCTTAATATGTAGTTAGAAAAAATTATTTGGTAATATATTTTAATCTATTTTCACAAGTTTTAGTTGTTTGAATTCTGCCCGGTTATGTTTTACTCGTTACATACATATCTATGCACCTATTATGTGGGTACCTACAAGTCCACCAGATTTTCAATTACAGAACTTATAAAACACTTTCGAACAAATTTGTTTAAAACTGAAATGTATTTCTTTTAATTATACCCTAATCTGTTCTTAGGGCGCTGCGTTTAGCTAGTTGGGTTGAGTAGATATACATATGTTACCGTCATATCATGTAATTAGTCATTACAAATCAGTCAATTTGTTAAATAGCATTAGGTTTAGTTTTTATTTGTAGTGTAGATCTAGATGTTACTAAAATATTAAAAAATAGGTAATAGTAGTGTTAGGTTTAGTTTTTTTATTTTAGTGGACATCTAGATCTACAAACAAAAACTAAACCTCATGCTATTTAACAAATTGACTGATTTGCAGGCATTAAGTGAATTGACTGATTACATGATATGAAGGTAACATAATTACTCACTGTTGTGTCAGACAGAATTCTTGTATACTTATCCATGAAAAACTGTTTTGTACATATACCTCTATTGAATATGATACACAAAGCTGAAATTATTTTTTATGAGTAATTTTTTGGAGCAAAACGGGATATTGTACACTGCAAAAAAAGACGTAAAAACGTCTCATGAGACGTGAAACAAATTGACGGATCATGAGACGTTTTTTACGTACTTTTTTTGCAGTGTATAATATCTAATTTAAATAAATATAGTACTGTTCAAATTAATTGCAACCCCATTAACAAAGTGCAAATTACGATAATATTAGATTTTTGGAAATTCCAAATTAATTTTAGAAAATCTAAATTAAATTAGAATTTAAAATATAAATTATTTGCATAAAAACCCCATCTTCTCCACGTCTGCTAGTGCAGCTCCAACATGACAGGACACCTCAAAATGTCCGCGACCTGGTCATTCACCACCTTATCCAAGGCAGTAATAAAGCGGAAATAGCAATATATCTAAACCTAAAACAGTGGACGGTGAGCCGACTCATCAGCAGGTATCGCACAACTGGTACA
>JAUYWI010135749.1:0-33139 GCA_034780595.1 Parotoplana pacifica | reverse complement strand
GCCCCCAAGGTCACCAGACCTAACGCCATTAGACTTTTTTCTGTGGGGACACCTCAAAAGCTGCGTTTACAATAACACACCCCAAACAATTAATGAATTAAAGAATAACATAGCTACAAATATTTAGTGCGAATATGACAACAAATGCTGTGATGTCAATTATTAAGCGATGTACCACCTGTTTTCACCAAGAAGGTTGCATTACATTTACTATATTTGAACAATTACGAATTTCTCCCTGTTATGTGTATATTTTGAGACGTTTAAACAAATAAACTTAACTTTTTTTAAATTCTTTAGTTTTCCCTGTTATGCGTATATTTTGAGACACCCGGTACTTTGTGTACCGATTTATACTAACCTACTTTGACATATTTTGTGACAGGTGTTATGCCAAATTAAAATTTGCATCTATTAAAAGGATCTTGGGATTTTATAACCAATTTCTTCAATTACAGCTGTCAATCCACTCTCGCCTGGACAGGATGTCGAAGAACTTTCTAGTAAGTTTTAATTAACGTCAACAAAATGACAATTTATCATTTTTCCAAATCAAGTAAAAAGCTGAAACTTACTAGATTCTTTTGTTTTCAGGTGACGGTTTTAAAAGGACAAGCAATTACTTTGTTGTCTTTACTACATTACTCTGTGATTTTATTGTTTTAGTTCCTGAATAATCCTACACTGATAAAAGGGGCCCCTCGCCCAGCACATATTGCAATCTAGCTTAAACATATATCTGAGTCAGCTTACATTTTGATTTTGGGTCACAAAATTTCATTTCCCGACTTTGCAACTTAAAATAAAAATTATCATCTATCCAGGTCCACGTAATATCCCTCCAAATTAGGTCACTCGGGTCCAATATTTGAAAAAAGACAGTGTAAAGAAATAAATTGTTGTAGCTATTGTTTCGTAATAGTGGTTTATATTTGGAAAATATATCACAATTACTTCATTGTACAACATATTTTGCGGGTTTTTGTGCAACCTTAAGGCCAATCACATTTTAAAATCAGTATTTTTAGTAAAAACAAAATTTTAACAAACGCATTTCTTTAAATTTTATTACACAAATTTTAGATAAAATGTAAACATGTTTGTTTCAATGACTAACATTCTCAAGCCCAATTTGTTACGCTAATACATTTTATTCTGCAGTTACTGTTTGATAAAAGTGGTTCATATTTGACAATTATAACATTATTTCTTCATTCAATAACATGTATTACATAATTTTGAATATATTGATTTATGTGCACATGCTTGCTACCTATGAACAACTAACATTCAAACATTAAAATAATCAAATATTTAACGTATCTATGTTATTTTTTAATTTACTGTATCTGTGTCAAACGAAAATATCAGTTGTGTGCTAGTTAGAACTATCATATCATTATCCAAATATGAATTTTGTGGTCCACTGGTTTGGTACCAGGCCTTTCCAACACGTTAAATGGATTTGTCAAAACTTCTAGTATAGAAAGCAAATTCAAACAAAACACATTAAAGATAATCTAAACAATCATTTTATTTTTCTGGATAGGCCGCCGAATGGGGTTTTTCAGATCTCAGAAAATGGAATTAAAGGAATCCCAAAATTGCATAGGAACCTTGTTTTCGATAGCATCTGGATAATAAATTTAGGGTTTGAACCAAATGAGATGTTCCATCGACATTTTGTTTCTAGACCCAGTCATGCGTTGAATATCAAATTTTTCTGAGGCTAAACTTTCCCAATCGAGTAAAATGTATATTATAAACTATCAAGTTTTGCGGAAATGCCCTGCTGTGGTGGATCTCATAGACCGGCGTCTATTAATGTGAACCAACCAATTTTCTAATGGATTATTTATAAATCTGCAATTTAATCGCAATGTGATGTTTGGTTTAGAGTTTAGAGTCAGTTTTCTGAGTTTTGCCAAAAATATCGATTTAAAAAAATGTGGTTATGCATTACTGAATGTCTAATTTGCAGTCAACATTTTATTTTTGGCTCTCTAAAACATTATCTGCACTAGCTTAGCCCCATTATCGTTTACCCTAAACATTTCCATTTAAAAAAATCCAACAATCCACGGGAATAATGTTATTCCAAGGGGCTGTGCACCCTCCGTTTATCATAGGCCTATAGCTCAGAGGTTTATCATCCAGGGGCGTTGATAACCCGATTACGTTAAATCGATTGAGACGAAATTTGGTAGACATAAACATTGTACAGTTTTAAAGCAAGCGATTTGTTTAGAAAACGCTGCCGAGAAAGGGCAGATGAAGTCATAAAAGGGCCAACATTTAATTTTTTGAATTCAAATTTGTTCTGTAGGCCCACTAGTCATACGTGCAAATTTATGTTATGAATTGATCAACGGTTCAGAAATTAAATTTAGAAGTATGAAGGCTTTTGAAATAATGTATTATATAATTTGATGCTGCGTATTTATGGTTGCTGATCTATTAGGTCCACCATACCAGGGTAGGTCTGGAAATATTGATTATTCAAAAATTGCCTCTGAATGGTTTATTTATAAGTTTACCTAAAAGTGGATATTTTTACACATTGCAAAATGTCATCTTACTAGGGGTTAGTAGCCACTGTTGAACTGGAGATTCATATGTGCTAAGTGGCGTCGTATACCTCCCCCTTCTCTAGTTTGAAACCTAATCTCAGCAACGTGATATATCACTTTTGGGAGTTTGATGTTCCGTATGCCATTTCTTATATCCATCATTCGAGCCAAATTTTGCTCATCGGCCATCTACAACTTCCACCCATCCGAAACAATGAAATTGTTGTCATCAACAAACACACTTGCGACAATTATCCGCATGCTTGTGCGATGAATTACATGGAGAACAATGAAAGCCGTGGGATGCCGGGGATTGATGCCCCGGTACTAGTATGAGTTGGATACATTGGAATATACAGTCAGGTTCTGTTGTAAAAAGCAGTTGTCTCAACAGCTTAGGATCAAAAGCATTTGTGAAGAGCCGTTTGGTGTATTAACTAGTGTGTCATCATAAACAAAATGCAACTCTGTGTATTTAGCTGCTACTTTCAAAATACATTAATATAAATTAAATTGAGTGGCTTAAATCACTTCCAAATCGGTCTATTAATAGACAATTTAGTATAGGGAAGTTACTAGGAGCTAAAAGCGGTTTTACCCCTAAGATTTTCAGAGAACTAGTTATATTTTTATAAAATATTTGTAAATATTTGTGGTTACCACATTTCAATTTCTGAGACCTAAATATTCATTAAATGTGAAACAATTAATTGGTTAATTTTATTGAATTGTTTTAGATACATGCAATTACAAGAAGGGGCGTCATCTTTATATTGGAACAGGAAATAGGACAATCGTATACACAGCATTTGGACTTGATTCAAAAACAAAAGGATTTAAAATCCAATTGTACTTAGGTAAGCTATACATATATGGAAAGATCATTACACTCACAGACAAACCTCCCTAGCGCAGTTTTATTTAGCTGTGAGGTTTGGTTTGAGCAGTATGTGTGATAGGAGGGCTGTCGGCTGTTTAACACTGATTGTTTCCTCTTTGATGGACAGACTATCACTGAGCCGTGTCGCTAGATGAGAAAGAATTGGCCATTTTGGTCATCTGTGGACGGAACATTTATTTATTCGAAGAAAATTTTTGAAATAGCACTCTTAATTAAAATAGATGATATTAAATATAGCTTAGTCGAAATAGCTTTTAAAACAACTAATGAATAGAGAGAAAACAACAGAAGATTAGGTCGGTGTTGGATGATAAGAGTTATGATACAATTAAAGTCAACGTGAGATTGGGTTTTAAAGTAAACAGAATTTATAAAAAAGGACTTTCAAGAAACAATCTGTAAATCAAAAATGAGGTAAGTGAATTTAAATGTGAAATAAAATAGAAAAATCCAAATGCAACCAATCATTAATAAATATCTTATAGAAAATAGACTTAAGATGAGTCGAAAGCTTCCGATTCCGAGAAAAACATAAATAGTTTACCTTGTAATATACATATTTGTAACCATATCCTCAGGCAAGTACATTATAAAAACAGCAAAAAAGTATATGTTTTTATTTAACGAAATGGGAATCGAAAACATAGCAGGGTGAGAATAAGCTAAATAGGGATAAGGTTACAATAATATAAACGCACATTATCTCAAAATAGCTCAAATTAAATAAGAGGTAAGTATTTTACACAAAGGGACAGTAGTGTGGAATAAGTACGATCGATACGAACCAATGTGTGAATAGAAAGATTTGTAGAACGAAAAGCAAAACCTAAGCAAATGGAGATTCCAAAGTTAGTAAAAATGGCAATAATATTGTCTCAAAATGTAATTTTACTAACATACACATCCCAGCCCCATTTCAAAGAAAAAGGTTTTGCTATTTGCTACAGTTTTTAATTCTGAACAAAAGTCCCTTGTCACTATTTTGAGTGCTACAAAAGCATCCAAATAAAACATCTGAGATCGCCATCTCATAGAGTGTAGTCTATTTACTTATTTTAACCACGGTTCGGACATAATTTCATATTTTATAATCGAGCTAGAACAGTTTTTTATCAGAAAACAACTAGACCCAAAGTAGGTAAAGCTTCGTTAGATTAACGGTATACTGATGGTCTTTTTATAACTTGTAGTTCGCAGAGAATCGCACCCGTATATTTTGACAGTTTTTTTTAAACTCAGATTCTGAACTCTCTAATCGTTTCATATCACAATGTTGCATTTCTGAAATAAAGTTCTCACACATTTCGATTCTTTAGTGGGCATATTTTCAGTCTAATAAAACAATGTTGGCGGCCAAATGTCAGGTAGAACAGGAATCGGAACTTAAATTTGTTTTTATTAATTATTTTAAATTTTCATTTCCTACCGTCATTTTATTTTCGTTAAAGATGAGTGTCTTCTATGAATAATTCAGAGAACTTTTTATGTGATATACATCTGAACTTATGTTTTATTTATTTTCTCTCTTTTAGCTCAGTTTCAATACAAGAATAAAAGTGAGAGTAATCTAATTCTTTTCCTTGTCACAAGTAAGTCTAGCCCAAGTCTTCTGAAAAGTCGGATTTTGTATCCGGGAAATAAGGCCAACACGCAGTAACAGTTGATCCCAGTACCCTCCTCCAACATGGTTTAATTTTCAAACTGTTAGCTTGTCAAAACGAAATCGATAACAATTAAAAATTCATTTTAAAGAAATGGAACTTTGTGACATTTTTTTTTTTACTTTCAGTACATAGTTCCCATGTGTTTCCTGCATCAATTTTCATGGTCCTTATTTTCTGGTTTCCATAGCAACCAAGTTAAAATTATATTATGTTGCCAGCTGAAGCTGCTCGGCCACGAAAAGTTTGGCGAGCTCTAGTCACAAAATCAGCCATTTTGTAAGCCTTGAATAGCCAAATATATTCGATGCACACTGATAGTGTTAATACTGGGCAGATATTTTGAAAAAGACGTACTTCGATTCCGTGATTAAGTGGCCTGGCGATTGCACAGTGGAAGAGGCACAAGATCGTTTTAGTTGGACGCTGGTGGAAGAGAAAAGACTGGCGAAGGCGGTCAAGGATCTCCATGGATGGAAGCTGAACATGATCCGAATATGGTAGAACAAGATTGCTGATCTTCTTTTAATTGTACAAAATCTTAGAAATTGAAAGACAAAATCTCTTATCAGCCTGGCATAAAAAACTATTCACGATACTTTTGGTCAAAATCCCTAAAATGACTCCAAAATCTGAACTAACATCCTATTATGGTGAAATGTCAACAGTTACTGAGGGAACTATTTTGTGTCCTTTGCAATTTAAAGACAACCTATCTGTGGGAGCTTTTTTATCACAAAAATAGAACTATCGAATTTTGTTTGGCTTTCAGGTTGACAAAAATTATCATTAAAAAAACCGTATGAACTGTTTCTAACATTTCAGTCGAATATGAATCAGATATGTGCAATTTTCATGTCAGCGTTGATTTTTCTAAAGTAGAATTTCAAACAATTTAGAAACTTTGAACCATTGACCTATAGGTCCACTACATGATCACCTGCCATAATGACCTACTTTGAAGGTCCACCACCTGATCAGCTGCCATAGTGACCTACTTTGAAGGTCCAACACTTGATCAGCTGCCATAGTGACCTACTTTGAAGGTCCAGATCAACTGCCATAATGACCTACGTTGAAGATCCACCACCTGATCAGCTGTCATGGTGACCTACTTTGAAGATCCACCAAATGATCAGTTGTCTTCAATAAGCCAGAACGATTTCGCCATTTAGGAGTATAAACACTGCGCTGCAGTATACGAATTCTGTTAGCTTTCGGAACATCTCTTCCAAGGTCAGATTTTGTTGGGTGAGATAGACTACAGACCAGCTGATCGTGATAGCGGAATTCAATCCAAATGGCGGCTGTTACTGATGGTGGCTGTGCACTGATTAGAAAAAACCAGATGCGCCAACCGAGAGATGGCCGGCTATGAAGATATATACCCACCACCAACGACAATAGCGATAACAGGGGTGATAAAAATAAACACAGCAAGACCAAACAAGACACCAAATGTGGTCTCTGTAACAAGAGAATCATCTGTTTGACGAGTATTTGGTGTTACAAATGAAAATTTTAAAGCATCACTGTTAATAGCTGTTGAAGCTGTGGTCGCAGTGTCAAGAATGTAAAATGGCAAGTAAAACAGCGAATAAAAAGTTGTAGGAAAGCACCCAAAAGGGGTGATGTAAAAGGTAATGATGTACGTGTAGGAAAAGTATCAATATTTTGCAAAGGAATTCTGAAGTCATCTATATGCAACAAAGGAAGCGAATTGCATAACGATTTTGATATTGTTACTTTCCAAGAGCTGCCGTAACCTTGTAACGTAGTGCTTCACGGCATCCAGAAAGCGGAATGTTTTACTAAGAAATATGCGGAACTGAATAATGTCAACATCCAGAAGCAGAAGAAACAAATTTGCTGAGGAATCCAACCAAAGATTTAGCAGAAAAGCGGTGAATGTACCATTTCAAAGGTCGGGAAGGACCCCGGGAAAACTAAAAGTAATGGGTTCTGGTTCAACAACAATGAGACCATCATGATATTATTGGTGTACCAAATAAAAGCGTCATATTTTTATCTAAAGTTAGAGAATGAGCCTAGCTAATGGGTTAAAAATTTAATGTTTTCACATTTGAAATCTGGCCAGGAAATTATCATAGTACAGCTGTTTTTTTATTACTCCTAAACACATTAAATGGCCAGAACTTGCCTTGGCAGCGTGAGTGCACTTTAATAAAAAAAAGGCTTCTAATGTTTTTCTTCTGAACATATTCTACTTTTTTTTCTTTTTATGCACACTGTGCTAATTTTGATTATTTTTATGCTTTGATATGATTTAGAAGAACATTTTATATTACTAAGGTAATTATTATGGCTAGCTGAGAGGGCCCAACGATGGCCAAACAGCTGTTCTGGACTATCATTTACGAGTAATATAAATAAGTAGTATATTTTATGGATGAACATATAACTGTTTTTTTAATATTACTCTGAAACAAATTTAAAACATTTTTTTGGGTTGACAAGGACTTGAGCCGCATTTGTGTTACAATGACTGTTTTAGTATTTGCATGTGTTAAAATTCACCATTTTGGTTCTGTTTTACATTTGACAGAAGGTAATGATCTGATGTACCAAATTGATGAACCTCAACCAAAGAGCTATGTTAAGCTTGATGGTGTCATCACTCCAATATCGGTCCGAAATCAGTCGGATTATTTCTGGGAATTTCGACGATATCCGAATGAGAAGAAAAATTATCAAGGAAATGAGGTAAAGTATCACAAAGAATGGAAAGCATTCTCAGATGGCAAAACAGATTCAGTTACTATGCAGACTACAGGAATGATCTTGCCCGATGAAATGGACAACGCAGTTCTTAATTTTGGGGTCGAAATAAAAAGAAGCAATGTTTCACCTAAGGCGGAAGTTACTATAACTGCTAACATTCCTGAGAGACATGCAAACAAACGGAGCATAACATATCCTGTAATGTTTGATTTTAAAATTCAAATTGGAGGTTTTTTGTCTGAAAAAATGATACTTTTCATTAGGAAGATGGAGTTGGATTCACCTACTTGGCCCAAGACAGTCCAACTTCCTATCAACATTACAAATATTAAAACATTTCCGGATATTTTTTTTAAATTTGTTTAATTGGTGATTAATTGAAATTTGGAAACTTTAAAATAACTGGTCAACTGACTCAAAAACTGTAACAGGTAGTTGCTGTTTTATTTAATTGACAAACAATTGTCTAATATTGCATTCTTTAATTTAAACAAAAGTATTTCATAATTTATTGTTTATTAATCCCGACAGTAAATCAATAAAAGAGGCACATAGTCTTTGCATCTCAATTTTATCATGTCAGAATGTTTTGGTTTGGCTTAAATTGATCAACAATTTTATTCTACAGTTTTCTATAAGTCATTTCATTTGGATTTTTAATATGCTCCATCTTTTGGTTCAAATCCAAAATGGAAGCACTGCCGAGTTGTCTGATACTCCTAAGTGGCGGGCCACTTGATAAAACGATTTTATACACTGAATGGCTCAACACATCATTTTTGTTAGATTTAAAACACCAGACGTAAACTACTTGAATTATTTTTTTAGATAAGACACGCGTTTCCAAGTTTCAGTTATCTCTGCAAGTGAGGTTTAACATTTCATTTACTTTTACACTCTGAAGTGGTGGTTCTCTAATGGGTAGCACCATTTGTTTTTTATTGGTTTTCAATTCAAAACTTAACCTTTAGTACAATCACCAGTAGATATACCAGAAATGATTGTTTTATTTTTGTTATTTTTTATAGCATTTGTTTTAATACAGCTGACCAATACAGCATAAAACAGTGGAACGCTAAAAATAAAACTATTGGGAATTATACAAATCAACCAATTATTGTACAGTAATAATTGTATAACACATCAAATTTGTAAAGTTTTTAACAGATAGAAAACTTAGAAAATGGCCTCTTTCTAATTGCTGTAAAATTGGTGTGGTTGGTCATTTCTCCATCAACTATCAAATAAGATTCATTTCTCAATGAAGTAAAAATCATTTTTGTATCAAATAAGAAACATTTCTCTATCAAATAAAACAGTAAAAAAAGAGTCATTTCTTTATTAAATAAAATACATTTCAAATAAGAGACATTTTAGTATCAAATAAAAGTCATTTTTATTTAAAAAAAGGGTGAATTTTAATTCAAATAAGAATCATTTCCCTATCAAATAAGTGTTATTTCTTCAACTATTAAAAAGAACTCCCTCAAATAACATTCATTTCTCCATTAAATATGAGTTTTTTGTTTATTTAATAAGAGTCATTTATTCAAATATAAAGAAACCATATTTACATCAAATAAAGGTTAATTTTATATCAAACAGAAGTCATTTCTCCATCAAATAAGAGTCAATTCTTCTATCAATAAAATACATGTGTCCATGAAATAAGAATTTTGTTTTTTTGAACTATCAAAAAAATTATTTGGTCATCAAATAAGATTCGTTTGGCTATCAAATAACACGCATTCGTCCATCAAATAAAAGTCATTTCTCCATCAAATAAAAGTCATTTCTTAATCAAATAAGAGTCTTCTCTCAATCAAATATCAGTGTTTTGTCAATCAAATATGAGTCTTTTCTCCTTCAAATAGGAGTCATTTCTCCATCTAATAAGAGTCTTTTCTCCGTCATATAAGAGGCATTTCTCTTTCAAATAGTAGTCTTTTCTCAATCAAATAAGAGTCATATATCTATCAAATAAGAGTCGTTTGTCCATCAAATAGTAGTTATTTCTCCATGAAATAGGAGTCTTTCCTCAATCAAATAAAGTCTTTTCTCCATCAAATAAGAGTCATTTCTCCATCTTATAGAAGTTTTTTCTCCATCAAATAAGAGTCAATGCACCTTTAACTAACAATCAGTTATCCATCAAAGAAGCGTCATGACTCCATCAAAGAACATTCATTTAAAATTCGATGTCCATTATTCGCATTATATTGTTTTTTGTAACCTTTTTTGTGATTCATATGTAATGTGGTTTTATCTTTTCAAGAATATTACAAGATGTTATTGTAATCTATAAATTTATATAGCTGTTGCTCTATGGTATCTTAAAATGTTGCAACTTTTGTTTCGGTTTCATTTAATTTTTTATTATTTTGGGCTCACTATTTAATAATATTATATACATGTATATATATATCGGTATTTGTTTCATTAATTTTTGTTTTTGGAAAGTATAATTTTTTAAAAACCAAGCCAATGGAATATAGAAAGTGTTGAGAATATAAGTAGGATGTGTGGAAAGTAGAAGTTCAATGTGTGGAGAATGGAACTATAAAATAAAGAGCACAAGAAAATTGATACTATTCTAAATTGGGCATAATAATGGTAACGTGTTTGAATGCAAATTTTCTACATTATACTTTCCAATATGAACAAATTTGATTTGGCTTTTTCGTTTTCATATTTTCTGCCTAATATCTTGTCAGGAAATACTATTGATTGTATAATCATTTTAATTTTATTATAAGTTTTTACACCTTTTAACGGTGGTAGATAAGGATCATAATCATATTTCACAGCCAATGTTTCATTCATAACAGTTTCCAAGGAAAAATTCATCGACATATTTTGTAAACGATAAAAGGGCCCGATGACATCAGGATCAAAAATTATAGTTTAAAGCAATTACAAGAACTATAACATAATTTCTTTGAATATTTGGATTCTGGATTGATTGTTTTGTAAAAAGTAGATTTTGGAAAGTAACTCTAAGGGAGTCGGACACTAAAACCTGAGACCATAAACTCCGTAAGAGAACATTGTTTAAAAATGTTTCACAATTCTGCAATAAGTGATCTTATCGTTAGTTGTGAAATGTTAATTTAGAAATGCGATCGAACTATTTGGATTCAGGAATAATATTTTGTAAGAAGTAGATGATTTTGGTCCGTAACGTTATTTTAGCGAGGTAGAACACAAAATTGATCCTCTTATGCTGCGAAATGTTCATTTAGAAATACGGTAGAATTGTATACTTGCAAAGACCTCAACTTTTACTATGTCGTCACTGCTTATGAATGCAGTAGCTTGATAAATGAAAAGAGTGTAGATGATGTAATTTTTTTTTAAATAATCTTATTCATATATGAGTGTATTAGAATTTATAATCAAATATAATATGAATTGTATAAATGTGTCGATTCACTGACATATAGACACGTGATGTATGAATTGATCGAATTTGTTCTCAACTACATATGTACACATAAGAATTCTATGAAAGTGTTAGAATGTATTGTCAACTGAACATATTAATTGCAGGAATGTGTTTGAAGTTATTGCCAATTAGACATATTAATTGTATGAATGTGTTTAAATTTATAGAGAAAAATATATAAATAAAATGAATACGTCGAATTCGTTGACAAATGGACATATTAATTGTATGAATTTGTCAATTTTATTCTCAAAAAGACGTATGCATAATATGAATGTCTCCCATTTCAATGTCAAATCGGTAAATGAATGTATTAGAAATCAATTAAGAGTGTTACAATCGAATGCTTTACAGCCCTACCTGAAGGAGGTGTACTGTTTGTATCTGCATTCGATGTATGATGGGCGCACCCTATAAACTTTCTCATATCGAATTCTGGGACACGCTGTACATATTATTGAAATCAAAATATCCGAAAAGACCATGTGCAAAAAACAGCAGGAGCAGTGACTTTTTATATGTATAAACAAACGTTTAGTTAACAGAAAATAATATATAAAATACAGTTTTTATTTCCAAAATATTTTTTTAATCTTTGACAGTTTTTTCCATCTAAATTTTTTTGACGTTTAATATATATTTATTCCATCAAGATGGTTGGGTATCCAATTATTTGATACTTGTTTGTACATTTATTCCCAATCTGCCAAAAACTAAGGAAACCAATTTGCATTCAATGACACATTTGTTTCCCAATACATAGTGAACCTAGACATCGCACTTGAAAACAAACTAATTTTTGTTTCTCATTTAGTTGTAGCAAATTACTACATTGTCGATCCCCGTCAGAACCTTTCAAACCTAACCCTTTGTAGGCCAGCACATAAAGTAACATATTTTAAGCATAACATTTCTTAAATTATAACATATATAGTAAATCAAATTTGTATTGTAGGCTTTCAGAAACGAAATGAATTACCTAATATTTATTGGGAAGAATATTTAGCATTTGTGAAAGTTTCCCGACCGATTAATTTTGACTGGAGATGATTAATAACAAAACGTCCAGCAACCCGATTAATAAAAGGCCCAATTGCTGCGCTCTTTGAAATCGGACACGTCGGCAGTTCAATACGTATCGAGGGAAGGGGGGCTAATAATTGTTGGACTACATTGTGCCAAAATAGAAAGGAACAATGATTTGGCACTCAGAAAACTAAAGCCATGCAATGTATTTATAAACAAGTGGCGGAGGGTAACAGCAAAGCTTTGTTTCAAATGACATCGTTTTGGAAGAGAATAACAGCTCATCGTTTCCAAATGACACTGGTTTGTATTGCGTGTCGCTTCGCTTGAATGTTGATAAATTAATTCCACCAAGTCCAATAAAAATCTTTTCACGAGAAAACAAGACTGTCCAGATGTTCAGAACGCCTCATTTCCAAATCCAGAGCTAGCTAAGATGAGATGCACCAAGAAAAGAATGGGATCGTTCTGATTAGATTCAGCGTGGCTGTTTGATTGTTATCTACAGTGTTTCCATATCTTAAAAGGTGTATTATTGAATACCAAAATTATACACAATTGTTAGAAATCAAAGCAGATTATGAATTGCTAATGTAGAGTAATATATATAAGTAGTATATTGTTATCAAAGTATACCGGTTTCTTTATTATTAATCTTAAACATATTAATTGGCTAGGACTTGCTTTGACAGCGTGAGTACCCTTTATTAAAAAATTGCCTTCAAAGTACTTTTTGTCAATATCTTCTTCTTTTTCTATTTTTATGCAAAATTTGGCAAATTTTCTTTACTTCTATGATTTGATATGAACTATACGAACATTTAATATTATTCAGCCAATGATTATGCCTAGCTGATGAGCCCCGACAAGGCCGAAACAGCTGTCCTGGGCTATCATTTAATCGCACATTGAGTTGCAGATATCGGTGAGAATTTTAATTGTTATTGTTAATATTCCATCTGTTCATTCTTCTTTCTTTGCTTTTATATATATTCAACTCCCCATGGTAATACTGACGATCATCTGAAGTCGTCATTGATAGTTTATTTTTCTTCCAATTGATTATCGTTTCGCGCAGGTTTAATCGTTTTGTTGTATGGCTTCCACTGATTCAATACATCATCCTTTTTTTGTTTGAAGAATGTCATGTTTGTCCTTTATTCCAGTACTTTTTCACGCGTTTTTTTTTCTTCAGTTATTGTCATATTTTCTAACCAGTAAGTCGCTTTGTCCCTTTTTGTCTATATCGTTGATATTACTGTATATTTTGTGCCACCATGCTTATCTTGCTTGCTATGTCTCCCTTTTAAAATCATTACATAGTCTTTTATAGTTTTATCGTTCGTTTTTATAGTTTTTTATAGTTTTATAGTTTTATCGTTCGGTTTTGATTTCTATTTGCGCCTTTCTTGTATTTTCTCGAGCATCTTGTCGTTGATCCAGGGTTTCTTTGGTCGATTTTTCTGATGTAGCCTATATTGATTTCAGCAGATGTTCTTATTATGGCTTTCAGTTGGTTCCATTCATTGTTCACATTTCCTGATTGATATTGTTTAAGTGCTGTTCAATTTTATTTGCGTAGTTAGTTTTAATGTGATTATTTTTCAATTTTTGGAAGTCCAATTTTTCCTTCGGTCTATTTTTTAATTTTCTTAATTATCAGATTTGTTTATATCGCTGTGGCAGTCCGCTTCTGGGTAGCTGCATGAATTTTTGACGCTATTATGTATCGTTGTCTTACTGCAATGTAGTAAATTTGACATCGAAATCTAATCTGGACTTTTCCATGTGTATCCTTTCTTTATGTGCTATTGAAATACTGTGCAACGAAATACTGTGAAATACGATGCAACAACTATGTTATATACAAAGTAGCTAAGTCGAATAATATTCACAATAGAACATAACATTTTCACTGATTAATATAAGACTGTAAAACTCAAGGACTGTTCGAGGCAAATGTTTAGGTCTTGAAAGAGGCAACCACCTACAATATGTCCAAAATGAACGTTCAGTATGAACTGAATATAGAAAATACATTAGCAAATATTCTGCATTATGCGACTTCGTAAACAGACTTTTAATTGTGTGTGCCTAAAATTTTAGCATTTTTCTGTTTTTACTGTTATCAAGCTATTTGGTAATTGTGTGTAAAAAGAGAGTTAACCAATCCCATCACACAATATCCCAGATTTTGTTCAAGTCACATTTCAATAATCATTTTTTTCGTAGTAATCATAAACTAAATAACAAACTTTAGAATCAACACACATTGTAGAAGATAAAGGTTGACATTGCTTGAATATGGCCATAAAATATATTCCGCAATGTTTACAAAATGCCTTTATCGGTAAAAACTTCCACAATTCATGATTAGTCAGCGATGCAAATATGTCAAGGATCCAACAAGCTCTGCCACAGCTCAAAGGTGACCAAAGAATGATTTTGTAAGAATGGGATTAAGATTGTGAAATAGACCGGCACTATCTCAGAGCTAAATTCTATTCAGAACTTGGGGATAAAGGTTATGCAATAAATACTGAACTAATTGACAGCCTGAGTGGTAAATATTTTTTATATCTATGCTTTTATATGAAATATACGAACATTTTATATGGCTCAGGCAATGATTATGCCTAGCTGATGAGGCCCAACAAGGCAAAAACAGCTGTCATGGCTATCATTTGCGAGTAGTATAAATAAGTAGTATATATTTATCAAAGTACACCTGTTTTTATTATTACTCTTAAACACATTTAATGGCCAGAACCTGCTTTGACAGAAGTGAGTTCCTTTTAAGAATAAAAAAAACAGGCTTCCAACATTTTTTTATCAATAGATTTTTCTTTTTCTCATCTTATGCAAAGTTGGCAAATTGTCATTAGATGCTTTCACATGCGTTATACGAACATTTTATATTATTCAGGCAATGATTATGTCTAGCTGATGAAGCCCAATGTGGCCGAAATAGCTGTTCTGGGCTATCATTTGGGTGTAGAATAACAAGTAATATATTTTTTATCAAAGTATACCGTTTTTTATTATTCCTCTTAAACACACAATATCCCAGATTATGTGCAACTCACATTTCAATAATTACCTTGTTTTTCCAAACTAGATGATTCAGTGCTCCTATTGAACACTATTGTGCTCTCTAAAATCCTGTACTTAATTTGCTGTAGTCTTGTTCCTATTGCAATTCTTTAATTTTCTCATTCTTAGTTAAATGGACTTCTAATAATTTAACCAAAATCTTGAGATAAAAACTATTAAACAAGCTGAGGATCATATAAAACTACTCACATATTTTTTGTGTTCATTGAATCTCTAAGAAACTTTCTCATTCTGTTTCACCATCTTCTTCAACTTCATTTTTCACACCAGTTTAATCATATAAGTCATTTTCACCTGCTCGTACCATTTTTCAGCAATTTTTAGTCTCAAATAATTTCCTCTTCCCACGTCTCTTGCTAATTCTCGTTTCAATTTTGCTTCTTATATCTCTCATCCTCTTTAGAAGAATCGTCGCACTACAGTTCCTATTAATAAACCTAAATGTCATTAACCCCTATCATTAATCCTATTTAAAAAAAAGTGAATTGCATAATATTCTTAGTTCATCCTTCTTGTGGTGGCCGTACTTTCTCCAAATGTTTTAACAAACATTTTGCTTTGTAAAACTTGGTACAACCATCGTGGGCTCAAACGGATGGCCTCTTGAACACTGTCCTGTAGTAGCGCTGCGCAGGTGTCCAAGCACTTCTTTGCGTTCACCAAAGGCTCTTTTGGAGGAGAAATGTGTCTATCACTATTCTGCAACACCCTCGGTGCCTGTACCGTTGCTTCCAACAACTTTTGTTTGTCTGGCCACCTCGACCTCTTGTGACTCTGCTCTGCCGTCGACATGTTGTTAAGTGTACCGGGTGTTTGGGTAACCTCCGGGTAGAGCTAAGCCATATCGACGGATAGCCTAGTTGTCCAAGCTTGATTTGCTGAAACAACAACAGCTCGCCCAACTTTAGCTCGTCAAAAAGCATGTCAGATACCATCCGAGGCGAAGCGTCCTTAAGCTTCTGAAAGAACCTCAATCTTATAACGGCTATAATTAATCTAATGTGTTTTTTGTGCACTCTTTCAGACAGTTATTTAGCAGTAATATGACTGAAATAAGTTTCTTGGGCACTATCAATCTGCATAGGTTAAGGAAGGCCTATAATCGGCTTGTTGGGGTGATGCATGTGTTTAGAGTTTGTGGTTTGGATATGTCATTCATGTAGCAGTTGAAGAGTGTTGAAGATAATACAGAGCCTTGTGGGATACCATAGTGGATGCTTCGATGGGGTGAGATGGTATTATTAAAGTGTACCTTTTGTCTTCGTACATGTATGTAATTTGAGATGTATTTTATCAAGCAGTTTAGAAAGGATATTGAGTGAATTTTTGCAATAGAATGTGAGAATTTACTGCATTAAAAACTTTTTTAGATCTACAGTTGTAGTGGGTATTTGGTGGAAACCAGCAGTTATGTCATGGGACAAGTTTTGTGAGCCTTTGGTTTGAATCCTTATTGATAGGTGGGGTTTGCATATGTTTTTGGAGGAACTGTAGGATCAGTCTTTTAATATTTTTAGCAAATGGTGAAAGGAGTGTTGCATCTTAACTTGCTTTAAGTATGAAGATTGTGATGTCATTTTTCCTATATCTGTAGTATGCAGTAGGTGGCAGATGTTAACATTTCAAATACTGAATATAAGAATGATTTGTTTGGGTAGTTTGTTGACTTTTTTTGGGGGTGTCGGTTAACATTGCATGATTGTTGTTGTTGGTAAGTTCTTTGTTTAATTGTCTAGCAATATATTTTTCTTTAATATCTTTTTTGTTTTGTTTTTGAGAAATCAAGTGCACATCATAAGTAAAGAAATAGTGTTCCCATACCAAAACCAAATATGGCAAGCTATTTCCAGTTTTTGTTGGCATAAAAATGAGTCTACGCACCTCTTCTTTTTGTTCGGAGTTCTGGTTGTGTAGTTAGATACCGCACTCAATTCTCTGGAGAAGAGAATGTTACAAACACCTCTGTTTGGTTTTGATAGCTATCTTCTGATTTACGTATTTTAAATATTTAAATACATTTTTTAATAAAGATTGGTTTACTTTATAATTTTATTGGCACGACTTTGTAACTACGACAAAAATTGAGAAGTTTTATTAGTGTATTTTGCGCCGAATCCCAACTTTAATTTTCTTTAAAAAGTAAATTTGCTTCACAGCTTAACTCTCCATGCTGTTGTTATCCTCAATGGCCAATGCTGATTAGACATACCAAATGTCATTAAATCAATCCAAGTCTATAAGAAGCCCAAAGTGCAACTGTTATTCATATAGAACCTTTTCATTCAAGCTGTATTACATTTTTAAATCGATGTGTATTTTCAGTCAATGTGTAACTTGATTAAAATTGATTCAGCTGTCGTTATAGAAAAGACCCAAAATTGGGAATTATCCCAAAATCAAAGATATGGCCATTATTTAGTCACTCTCACAGTCTACGTAAATACGATATGGATAAAATTACTAAAATAATGTTTTTATTTAGGGAAAAAACTTCGACCTAATGCTCATCTGTCTAGCTTCTGTTTGCTATTTTGTAATAATCTTCAATGATCCTACAAAATAGTAATTTAATTAAGGCTCTGAGGTTGGAGCTAATTGTCAATTGTTAATGGTTTAGATATATCAGGTATTTAAAAAAAATTATGAATTTAAATTACCACTACAAAATAATCTCCACATTTTTACTTTTAGATAATACCATTTTGAAACCAATGTAACGACCAGAACCATCAGTATGAAACCTAATGACCTGGCGTCCCGGAGGTAATAGCGTTGCTGTAGCAGGTTTACGGCATATCTTTGTGTTCCCCGCTGCAATAAAAAATATGTTTCTAAGTTTATAAACACAATGTTACATACATATTATAATAATAATTTAGAAACTGTTTCAATCATTGTAGAATAAATGTGTTTTCAATGGTTTCTTTAACATCAAGTCAACTTAATCTATGTAAATGCAATTAGAATACCTCCATTGTAGATTCAAACAAGCTGACCAATAGTCACAGTAAGATCTCAACTCACATTTACTTTATTGTGATTTAGGTCACTTATCGAATCTTCTCAAAACGCAGAGAGATCGTTTATATATTTATTGCATATTTATTTAGAAGAAGAAAAACAAATATAACACATTATTGACAGTTTGATGATGCAAACGTGATATTATTTTAGTAGAGTATTAAAGATTTTAAATAACAGAAAATTAGTTAATATAATTTTATTGGTTTGAATTTTGGTCCAACTGTTTTATTAAAATATAGATACTTTTACCGTAGGATCGTTCATAATGTACATCAACATTAATTGAGTTAAGAATATAATTTATAAAACTATCATAACTGCTTAACCTTTATACGACAGGAAAGTTTTCAAATGTGTCAGATATTTATATTTAATGATATTATTTTAAACTAAAGGTGTTTAATCAGAACATTTAAAGTATTAATTAAAACATGTTAAATTTCATATTTATTTGATTATATATAATGAGTTCATTCGTGGGTAACTTTTTATCCCGTTTGGTTTATTATGTATGGATAATAATTTAATCTATAAGAATATTCGCTGAAGATTATTATTAAAGTATCTAGAAAATTGGCATTAGGTCAAGGACACATGAATAGTAAATGTATTATGTTAAATATTTCAGCAAAAAGACCTACACATAACTGACTCATAATGTGAATAAATTATTTGAAGATGAATCAGATGAAAAAAGGTCCTAGAATGTTGCTTTTTGGATGAAGGTGTTTTATAGAAGAGAACGTTGGAGAATAGGATTCGATTGAGTAATTCTCTACTTCTTTTCCAGTGCTGGAATAGAAGTGGAAGCTGAGACTGATGGTGGTAATTACGAGGATGATACAATGTACGTTGCATATGGCTGCTATTTTCACTCCGTCTTGTATGTGGCTAATTGCTTCTGTCACCATACGTTCTGTGTATATCAAGAATAACAGAGGTGATAGTAGGCATCCCTGTCTTAGTCCTTGTCCAATTGTTGCTGGATGTGTTTCTTCATTGTGTATTTATAATATTGCTTTGTGATTTAGGTAAACATTTTGAATGAGGCGTCTGGCTTTTCAGTCAGTGTTTCCATTAGTTTTTTTCCAATTTACCCTGTCAAATGCCTTCTCAAATCGATGAAGCATATGTTGTATAGCTCATAGTTCCTATTGCTTCCATAGTGCCGCATCCACGTTTAAATCCAAATTGACTTCGTCCAATGTATGTATTTGCTTTTGCTTCTAATCTACTTGTTATTAATCTAAGCATTATTTTTGATGCATATGATATTAGGCTAATTGTTATGTAGTCTGCGCAGTCTACTAACTTTGGTTTCTTCTGTAATGGTACCATAATTGTTTGTAGAAATCTTCTGGCCACTTTCCTTGACCGTACATGAAATTGCAGATATCGGAGAGAATTTAAATATTTTTGAGTTTAGAGATTTATGTAAGTAGTTCGTTCGGCTTTCTTTGTCTTCATATGGTAACAGCTTATTCAACTTCACATTGTAATATTGTTGGTCCTCTGAAGTCGTCATTGACAGTGTATTCTTCTTCTAATTGAAGATCGTTTTGCGCAGGTTTATTCGTTTTGGTGAAGAGTTCTTCTATGTATCTCTTCTACCTATTCAATAGATCCTTCTTTTTTGTTGGCAGATTTCCATCGTTTTCCTTTATTTCAGTTCTTCTGTCATGCGTTTCCGTTTCTTCTGTTCATTGTCGTATTTTTTATACATAAAATCGCTTTGGCCCATTTTTGTCCATATCGTTGATAGTACTGCATAGTTCTTGCCACCATGCGTCAATTACTTTCTGTGTCTCCCTTTAACATCATTACGTAGTCTTTTGTAGTTTTATCGTCCGATTTCGTCATTACTTTATACCAATTGGAAATAAATTCATTTTTTATGACAATAGAATATTTAGCTAAAATTGATTAATTCCTTGTACCTACCGTATAGAAGATAATTATGACAACCAGTTTGTAGATTAAACGTGCCAACAAAAGTGCCCACTACCCGATAACCAACTGGAACATTCACATAGTATATACAGTCCACATAATTGCTGTAATAAAGTGGATACGTGGGGGATGTTATGATAACCGATGACCTTCCATAAAGATGGTATGTAGCGCCACAGGTTGAACCTAAGACAAATTAATAATATTTTATTTATTCAATATTTATAGTAAGAAACAATTGTTGTTGATAAAGTTAAAAAACAGCCCTATCTAGGGATTTTGTGTATTTCATAAAATAACATTTTATTTAAATCACTTCCTTATAGCTGTTTGCGTAATATATAGCGTTTTGATAAAAAAATGAACCGCAAATGTTTCAGTAAATGGTTTGTAGCCCTCTATGTATTTTCAAAAACAAGATATTTAACACCATGATCGGAACAGCTTCTACATATTTACTAACTACTTGTAAATCGAGAGTGAGTTGCAGCCAATGTCAATTATGTGTGTCGGTGAATGCCTCTGCTCTGGGCGAATTGTTTGGATGTTTTTGAAGATGTTTGCTTTAAGTCCCTTTGGAATGTTTTATAAATGTTAGCATCTACATAGGAATGTAATGTCAGTGTTACATGCTAATTTCTTCTGACAACAACAGATAAGTTGTTTCAGAATATCAATATTTACCTACTTATTGAATGTTTGTACCTACACACTAACTCTTCCATTGACTACTTATTACTTATTGTGACAGCATTTTTCAACTAGCTAACATTAACTTTAAATTCATTGAAATCACTTTAGATGTAAACTCTGAAGATGAAAAAAGTACTAGCTAAATTATTTGTGTATCTGAACAAAGTATCTCTACTTAATCTATTAATTTCTGTAGCTGTTTATTTTACATATGTTTTCATTATCTTTGTCGGTTTAATTCTTTCCTTCACAAGTCTTTCCAATTCAAATCTCTTTTCTGTAAAATAAACACTAATCTTTTGTATACTCCTACAAAGTTATCTTTGAATCCTTATAATATGTGAAATACTTTTTACAAATCTAATTTCCCCCATTTTTGTATCTTATACGAAACATACTCTTACTGATAATGAATGTTTGCTGTTTTTCTAGTTAAGGCAACTCCAATATTTTATTAAACCAGCTGATAACAGTTTTTGTTTCGTCATTGTAAAATTAGGAACAATTACATTAATGTATTTTTATTAAGTTTGCCAGAACTAGTATTACTAGATCTATTGATTAAAATAGTTCATATTCTTGGAAAATTGATAGTATTATAAGTGATAGAATGTTATGTAACAATTTGACCATTATTACAAAATCTACCTGTATTAGTGATAAATTGGATTAGTGTCACTATCAAGAATTTGTTTGATGATGAAATTAAAGCAATCATCACTCGCCAAAATGAAATAATAAGTGGAACAAATGTGTGTAGTTTCAGAAATTCCATTAAAATGAGTAAAATAAATATTGTTATTACTAATCATTTTAAGAAAATCTTCATGAACATCCAGTTGATTTCTAATATCAAAGAAATCATCATGACATTTTAATAAACTAATAACATCCTTGATATAACTTAACCTAATAGAACTATCTGTACTATTATTAATATTGGTAAGATGAGAAATAAATTTAATATTTGAATTTAAATAACCATTAAAATTGAGAAAATTAAATATGTGGATTAATCTATTTAAATAACAAGTATTACCCATTTTATTTAAACCTTCTGGCGTATACTGACAATAGAAAAACATCTTAGAACAGAAGAATTAACAGCATTAACAGCAGAAATTGTAGCAATTGAATCAAAAGGAATATAGTATTATGCAACAATTTGATAAAATCAGAATTAATATAAATCTGAGAATACAAAATTTCATTAATAAATCAATTAGATTCAGACTTAATACCAATATCAGAATTGGCAGAATCTAAAGGATAAGTAATAATATTAGAGATGGGTTTGGAAGTGTAATTAGCTAAGTTAAAATTCACACAAAATTTATGTACATCTGAATCATCAATAATATATTTAGTAATAATATAACAAAATATACTTAATTTGCTTTAAAGTAGCTTGAAACGAAAAACAAAACTTTCATGAGATACACTAATTATTATTATTATAATTATAAATTTATATAGCGCTATAAATCAAAAGATGTCAGTAGCGCTTTACAAAGTAAAAATATTAAAATAATAAGTTGAACGCAATTTAGCAGGCAAAGAATTCCAAAACATAGGAGCAGCAACAGAAAAGGCCCGATCACCTGTACGTCTATAATTAGCAAGCGGAGAAAGTAATGATGCAGAAGATGATTTAAATAAGTAGGATAAAAATCAACACTTTGAACATATGTATCTTATCTAAAGGTAACCAATATAGTGTGTTCAAGAGCGGTGCAGTTGGAGACATACATGGCGCACCTGAAACAAGTCGTGTAGCAGCTTTTGGAACTAGTTGTAACTATTTTGTGAGACCTTTTGGAACATGAATATACAGAGAGTTACAGCAATCAATGCGAGAAGTGACGAATGCATGTACAAGTGCCAGAATTGAATCGCTTGGTAAAAAACGTTCGACTTTGCGCAGTTGTTTGAACCACAAATAGCTTGCCTTACACCGAAGCAATATGTGATGCAAAAGTCAGTTTTGGATCGAAGATGACCGCAAAATTTCGAGCTTCCTTAACCGTTGAATTTGAGTGATATTGGGAGCTGGCTAAAACGTCTTCTAGAATGCAGTATAACATTTGTTTTTCCAGCTTGTTATCTGTCATCCAACTGTATATAGCTTCAAGACAATTCTTAATGGTTTTGACCGAGGCATTAGCATGTTCAGTGTAAATAGAATGCCACATTTAGGTATCGTCCGAATACAAGTGGTACTTAACTCTGGAAGATGAAATAATGTTAGGAAGTAGGGTTGTGTAGGCCGTGAAAAGTAGTGGGCCAATTGCGCTTCCTTGGGGGACACCATAACGAAGGGTGAAGTTTTTGCATATACACTGAAGGACCTACCAGATAGATAGTTCTTGATCCAGTCGGTTGCTTTTCCACGGATACCAAACGACAAGTCCAGTGTCTGCAATAAAATTGAATGATTGATTGTGTCGAACGCCGCAGAAAGATCTAAGAGGACAAGGCAAAACTGTTAGAATTTTTTCGGATACATGCAGAAGAGCTGATGCTACACTATACATTGTTCTGTAAGCCGATTGATGATGAGAATAAAGCTCATTATTTGACATGTGTTCGTGAAATCGTGATGCAACCACCCGTTCAATTGTCTTCCTAAAGAAGGTGGTAGTTATTAAGAATGATCCTATCTAGCGTTGGTTTCTTTAAAAGCGGAGTTACCGATGCAAACTTATTTCAACGAGCGAAAACACGATGAGTACAATACATAGAATTAACGTTGGCATGCACGGAAAAAGACGTTTATCTGGTAGGAAATCCAATCTAGAGGCGTTCTTAGGTGAACGAGACAACAGTTTTTGGATTTCATCAGCGGTTGTTGCTGGCATGCGTGGAGTTTGGTGACACATCCAGTGGCAATGGTTCATCAATCATAGAAGAGCGAATGTTTTCAATTTTTGAGACAAAGTTATCTGCAATGTCGTTCACAGGATCAGGTGTGTCAGGTAAAGAAAGATATTCAGAATGATCAGATAGTAGTTTATTTACGACTCTGAAAAGCTGACTTTGGTTTGCTGAATCAGATTCTGTTGTGATTTGCGACAAATAATAATCACGCTTTGCTGTTTGAATAAGTTTGACTACATCATGCTAGGCAAGATGATGGAGCATATTGTTATATCGTCTTTCTAGCCGACGACGAATGCGGCGTTTTTCCATAATTTCAGCCGTCATCCATGGCTCAGACTGTTTTTATTGTTCTATTTTGTTTTTCAATTAATTCCGCAAGTGATAAGTTTAACGTATCTGCTGGGTCATCAACAGTAGTATAATGATTTTCGATATATGTGTTAACAGCAGTTGATACATCATTTAGAAATGAGGTAATGTTAACTGTTCGTAACGTACGGGAAGCAGTATTTTTAAAGCATACCGAGTAATGGTCCGACAAATTTGACTGTACGATCTGAATAGCAGCGGTTAGAATGTCACTGTTATTATGTGTGCATAGGATGTCCAAAGTATGCCCCAAAGAATATGTTGGCTTCTTGACATGTTGCTTTGTGCCAAGATCATTAAAAAGATCGGAAAGTCGTTGACCAGATCGATCATTACAAACATCAATGTGGATGTTAAAGTCACCTAACACGAGTAAAACAACAGAAAGCGCTTTTCTGAAATTCATCCATAACGTCAGCGACTATTAAAGATGGCGGCCGATAGACACACTGTACGCTGATAACTTTTAGCTTATGAGGTCGAAATTCAACTTCAAGAAACTCGAATGCTGAGGTAGACAGTTTTTAATGCGCTTTATTAACAATTTACTGCGATTAAGAAGCGCAAGTCCATCACCACGATGTGACGTCCGATTTGCACAAATGATTGCATATACATTAGGAAAAATATCATCCTAAGTAGTGCCGTTACATCCATCATTACGTAACCATGTTTCAGTAAAGAAGTCTAAATCGAATTTATTGTCGGTAGCATACTCACTGAACAGTGATGCCTTATTTTGAAGCGATATACAGTTTAGTTGAGGTCTTTCAGTCGGTAGACGTAGTGTAGTTAACAAATTATTTGAAGAAAAGGCAGGTTTATTGCCAGACACAGCGAGCGCATTCGTTTTGTAATTCCACATTCGAGTCACTGGTATGTGCGAAGGCTGTATGCCATATCTACCATATATCTAGAAAATTGACAATGTTAGGAATTAGCAATAGCATCAATGTATCTGGAATTATTTGATAGCTTCAGTGCCAATGTGGTGTTAGAAGTTGATAGATTAGAAATGTAAAGAAACTCTTTACAGGATAATTAGAGATCAGCATTACCTCTCATATGAATACATTAAATTTGATTAAAAAAAGAGTACCAAATAGAACAAAAATGTTGTAAAGCATAAATTCAAGAGCAGCACGCATGTCTGTACAAGTGAAGTAAGAATACTTCTTTGGTGGAATTCTGGGTGAATAAAAGCTTTAGATGTATAACGATTGACAGCAATGTAGTTAAAATTAGGATTTAAAAACATTAACTAATAAGCTTACTCAAATGAGTATTGATCTCATTAAGAGGCAAATTACTATATAAAGTCCTGAAATCAAATGTGAGAAATGAGCTTCAATGTTATTAATTTTATTAATAAACTCTCAAAGAATTATCTACACTCCAACAATGACTGATACCTGTACGTTTAGTAATTGCATTGCAGTACGATTTAAAATGATGTTTTATACACTGCAGAGCAAGACAAACAACTTTAGCTAAATGAGTTGTAGTACTATTAGCAGCACCACTGTTGTCTTGAGATTTCTTGTTTTTGTTTATTAATGCTAGGAGAAGGAGTATTGAGAATTGCATTACAAAAACAATGTACAGACAGTTCTTGTAAAATTATGAAAATTTGAGGTAGCAGAATTAGTTACCATCGAATGTTTCCAAGATAATATAAACAAAAATGTACTTTTTATCCATTTTTGAAAATCTAGGCCAAAAGGAATAGTGTGGAATATGAGCCATTTTTGAATCCTACAACGTTTCAGAGTTTATTGTTAATGTGACTAAAATACAGATTTTTAACCAAGCAGGCTAACAAATCGTCGTGCTCAATCTGGAAAATACCATTTGTAAAAAGGTAGTGTTATATTTTGTGGGGTGATCGCTTGCATGATCAAGTTTGTTTTCGAATTGGTTGAGTAAATGACAAGAGTCGCTGTATAGCTGTGCAAGTGTTGTTCTGTGTTATTTCGAGAGGTCTTGTTCCTGTTTATGGATTACGTTGGGGTCCAGATGGATGAGGCATAATTGATGAGTCATCTTATGAATTGTTTGTATGTGTAAAGTATTGTTTCTTTAGATAATCGCCATGTTATTCCTGCTAGTCCAATAAGATATTTATGGGTTTCTTGATTTTGTTGTGTATCTCTTTAGAATGTTTGCTAAAAGAATAGTGAGTATCAATCGTGATACCTAAAATATGTGGTGATTTATTAAGTGGGATTTGGATGTTTTTTATCTGTTTTTTTGACAGGTGTAAAGAGTGTTGCGGCACATTTTGGAATGGAGTGATATAGGTTGTTTGGAATGTATTTATTTGTTCTTTATCAAGTGTGGAAATATTAGTTTCATATGAGTGTATGGTAATATAAAGGGCATCTGGGTGATGTATCTGTTTTGAGTTTGTGGTTTGGGTATGTCATTCATGTATAGTTGAAGAGTGTGGAAGATAAGACATAGTGGAACACCATAGTGGATGTTGCGATTGGCTGAGATGGTATTGTTAAACTTTACCTGTTGTTTTCTGACATGTATGTAATTTGAGATGTATTTTATCAAGCAGTTTAGAAAAGAAATTGAGTAAGTTTTTGCAATAGGATGTGAATATTATTGTAATAAAAGCTGTTGTAAGGTCTAGAGTTGTAGTGAGTATTCTGTAAGATGGTGTTGTTTGGTTCAAACCTGCAGCTATGTGATGTGATAAGTTTTGTAGGCCTTTGGTTTGAATCTATGTGGAAGAAAGGTAGGATCAGTCTTTCAATGATTTCTAAAATGGGTGGAAGGAGTGTTGCATATTTATTTGGTTAAAGTATGAAAAGTCTGATGGCATTTTTCATATATTTGTGGTATGCGGTTGGTCGTAATAGATTTGTTTATGATTTTAGTGATAAATGAAGTTTGCTACAAGTTCTCTGTGTTTTAGATGAATCATGGATATATTGTCTTGACCAAGAGAGGGAGCGTATTTTTATTTTCTGATGTTACCATTTCAATGGTGAATAGAAGAATGATTTGATTGGTTGCTTGGTTGATATTTTTTTGTGAGTGTCGGTTAGCTTTGCATGATTTTGGTTTTTGAAAGTTGCAAGTTTTTTGTTTAATTGTTTTGCAATATTTTGTCATTTTAGTTGTTTTGAAGGTAATTAAACTATTTGGATGGTTTTATAGTACGTTCTTTTTAATGTGTTTTGCCGTCGTCCAATGTAGTGACATGGTTATGACATTTATATTTGTTGTGGCTTTTTGGCCTCTGTTACTTCAGTGTAAATGTTGGTGATGACTGTGTTGATTGGATCTAGAGCTCGTAATTTAACATCGTCGATTGTTTATCAAAGCACCTGTATTTTACATGATCCGAAAACAATTTCAGCACGTCCTGCTGAAGTAAATGAACCATATGCTCCTTCCATATCACTAAGAAATCAAGTGCACAACCAACTACCAAAACGAACAAGATTTGACTACCATTGTACCGGTGTTTTAATGTTTAGTGCTTTATTATTCTGGTAACTAAAGTTTAATTAAGCCACCTAACTATGGAGAAAATAAATGACTTGTACAAAGCAATATCTAAAATATTCTAAATAATATCATTAGTTATATCGACAAGATTTACTTTATGTTGAATCATTCGCAATTAACTTGTCAACTGTGTCGATTGCACATATACTTTTGTTATAATTGTAGTGTTACTTCACTTTTTTTGTCCATACTCTCAAGGTGATTCAGTCTATTTTGCTGTTTCATTATTGAATATAAATTCACTAGAGCCAACTGGTCTTTGCTTCTTAACAACCAATATAGAGGAAAACAACAAATCTGCCAGAAAGCACCAACAAAGAGTTTGTATTTGCAACAGAATTTGCTGGCTAGAACATCATAAGTATAGAAGTAGTGTGAGTTGTACATCGTCGATTTCATTCATAAAATAGGGAAGCGATAAACGATTAGACCAACAGAGCATGTCAGAAACCATTTATATGTAATTGTGATTCCCATACCAAAACCAAATATCGCAAGCTATTTGCAGTAGTTTTGTTGGCTTAAAAATGAATCTACGCACCTATTTTTTTGCTCGGGGTTCTAGTTGTGTACTTAGTAACCGAACTCAATTCAGAGGTGCCAGGTTCTAACCCGCGTATGTGCTCTGGAGAATAGAATGTAAGTTACGTGTTTGTTTGGTTTGCTATTTCTCTTCTGATTTTACGTTTTTTAATAAAGATCGGTTACCTTTTATTTTAATAGGCATATCTTTGTAATTACAACAATTTTACCTACAACAAAAATTGAGACTTTTTATTAAAGATCCAATAGTGTATTTACCGCCGAATCCCAACTTTAACTAACTTGGTGTTTTATTCTATAAAAAGTAAATTAGCTTCATAGCTTAAATGTCCATGCCGTCGTTATCCTTAAACGCCAATGCTGATTAGACATACCAAATATCATTAAATGAATCCAAGTCTATTATAAGCCCAAGGTACAATTGTTATTAATACAGAACCTTTTTAGTCAAGCTGTATTTATGCATTACATTTTTCAAACAATGTTTATTGTTAGTCAATGTGCATTCATCCGCCACCATTTTCAGTCAATGTGTTACCTTGATTAAAATTGATTCTGATGTTGTTGATCAATGAAATTATAGAAAAGACCCAAATTAGAAATAATCCTGAAACAACCTGTGACCGATATTTATAAAATGTGGCCCTTATTTAATCATTATCAGAGTCTACGCACATATGATATGGATATTATTACTAAAATATTTGTTGTTTGGTATTTTCTAATAATGTTCAATCATCCTACAAAATAGAAATTAAATTAACGCTCCGATGTTGGAGCTAATTGCCAATTGTTAATGGTTTAGCTATATCAGGTGTTTCAAAAAAGTATGACTTTAAATTACCACTACAAATAATTCTATAAATACTTACTTTTAGATAATACCATTTTGAAACCTCTGTAACGACGAGAACTACTAGTGTGAAATTTAATGACCTGGCGTCCTGGAGGCAATAGTGTTGCTGTAGTAGGTTTTTGACATATCTTTGTGTTTCCCGCTGCAATAAAATATGTCTTTAAGTTCATAAGGGCAATGTTACAAAAATCTTATAATAATAATTCAGAAACTGTTTGAATCATTGTAGAATAAATGTGACTTCAGCACTTCCTTTAACATCAAGTCAACTTATTCTATTTGCAATTAGTATACATACTTCCATTGTAAATTAAAACAAGCTGACCAATAGTTAAAGTAAGGTCTCACTCACATTTGTGATGTAAGGCACTTCTATAAACGCAAAATAGATCGTTTATATTTTAGAAACTATTCTTTTCAGAAGAAAACAATCCACAATACATTATTGACGGTATAAGGATGGAAACGGCAATTGTTTTAGTAGAACAGAAACAATATTAAATAGAAATTATTTTCTTTATATATTTCTATAATTTTAAATTGTCACGCAATAGTTTTAGACAAAATGTAGGGGTACTAGTTAACTTTTAAATAGCCTAATTTACCTGGGTAATTATACAACAACAGAAGTTCTGCAACTTTCAAAACCCTACCGAGGTATCAAAAGTTGTCAGAAAATATGCCATAATGGAACTAATTAAAAGCAATAATATAAACATCTGCTGAAACCAATATAGGATACATAAATAATCCTGGATCAACGACATAATACAAGAAAGGCGCAAATGAAAATCGTTCAGAAATATGCGCCCGCTAACAAATAAAAATGATATATTGATTCGGTGGAGAACATAGAATAAAACTCTACAACAAAACAAATAAAGCTGCGCAGAACGATTCTCAACTAGAAAAAAAAAGAAACTGTCAATGACAACGTCAGAGGACCATCAATATTACAACATATGCATATAAAGAAAGCATCAAAATTCATGCTTATAACATCAACTAGAAGATTGAAAAGCAAAGCAAATACATATATTTGACAATGTCAATTTGCATTTAGCTGTGCATGCGGTACCAGGAAAGCAATAGGAACAAAATAAGCTTTGGATGATAAGGAACTATACTTTGGGAATGCACTTCACAAGGTAAACTGCAAAAAAAACGAATTGAAACACTCAAACAATTAGGAATTGATTGGAAGGACAGACGGCTGATTCAAAATCTCTTACTAAATCAGAAAGCGACAATGAGAATATACGATGAAGAAACAAAACCAGCAACAACTGGACAAGGAGTACGACAACTATTATCGCTGTTATTCTCGATATACACAAAACGTATGGTGATGGAAGCAATTAACCACAAACGTGCATTATGCATTATGTTAAATATTATAGTTAGTTACATTCAACCTACACCTAACTGACTCATAATGACATCGGACTTTACATTTGGAGAAAATGCGATTAAATAAGTTGAAAATTAAATCCCATGATCGTGAGTGTTAGTGATATTACTAGTTCTGATATAATAGACGTTATAGAAAAGAACGTTGAATAAGTGGATTTGGTTGAGTTCAGTGCTGGAATACAAATGGAAACTGAGTCTGATGTTAAGAATCAGGGAATAACAATACTGCATAGGACTGTCTAGAGAAATAGCAATAGTATCACCATTATTCCTGGCCTAAAATAACTCTGAAATCTGTGACAAAACAGAAAGGTTTTCAATACTACATTGTAGACTATAACAACGGTAATTATATAATGAATTGTACAAAAGCCATACTAAAAAGGAAACTGATATTAGAAAATAAATAATAACCAAATCTGTCCACTGTTATACTATTGTAACTTACTATGTCAGGCAATACATTCTAAGAAATCATCTGTAGATGATGGTGAGATACGAAATAAGAGAAAGATAAAAAAACTTAAATTTCGTAAGCACATTCTGTATTCAATGGTTTTCAAAATAAAATCGTTTGAAGTTTATACGTTGATGAAACTATACACCAGTTTAGAGGGCGACGCTGTAAAACATCGCTGGATATGGTTTGAAATATTGAGCTAATGTTATCTTTTGAATTGCCTTATGTAACTGAGAAGAAATGCAACAACCATAGAAGCCAATCTTGCTGAGAGAGCTAAACTGAAACTTGTAAAACTCTAATATAGAAGCGGTCGACGTATTAGAACTGTCTCACTAGATGTCCAAAAACGGGCTCGTGATTACAGATGATACTATACGTTAATCATGTAAAGAATTAGCTGTCTCACTTAGAATTTGAAAGGCTGGAGTACTACATTTCTTTTCTCAAATAATATTGTAATGTGCTGGTTTGTAGGAAAACCTAACTCATATGTTTTGGAATTGTCATCAGAATTTGACAACCAGACAATCACGGAGTTGACGAAAAAAGCCTGACGTGGTCGCCATATATAATGCTACATAAGGTGGCGTTGTTTCATTTGATAAAAACTCAGTAACTTTATTTTCAGCTGCAAAACAAATAGATGGATTCTGAATACCATGTCCTTTTTTGAATAATTATGTGAAATGTCTGCAAGAGGATTTTTTGTGTCATCCAGAACAACACTTGTGAAATTTCAAAAAGATCGTTCGAGGCTTCGCCCTAAAATGACCAAACTACTGATGTCATAGAATTATTTCATTGTCATAATTTTTATATAATAAACAGTGGCGGTTACTCAAAAAATGAAAAAAATATTGCCTTATCTAATGTGCAACTAAATAATGAATCAACCAGAGAATTAAGAAACAAAAACAAATTAAAAATAACTGCTGAATATTATAGCCACACAAATAAAATTACAGAATCTGCTTCAGTTTTGTGGAATTCATTATCCACTTATTTAAAACAAATAGAGATTTCTTTAATGAAAATATATCAAATATCTATATAAATCAATATCAAGAACATCCATATAAAAGTGATTGTATCATCAGAAACGATTTATTTCGATTACGGAGTTTTGTTTGAGTTTTGATTCATTATATAAATAGATTGTGTATAATTGACATAGAAAGTAGTCATATTTTCCATTCTAAACCATATATAAAAATGTTTCTATATGTGTCTATATGTCTTCTGCACAATGGATGTAATAATAATAATTTTACCTTATATATCTTGTACCTAACTATACCACATGGGTTTGATCATCGGTACAACCTTGAGGTAACACTAATAAGTGTATCTTTATAAAACGTTTCTAATTAACTGTTATCCTCTAAATAAATTGTATTGTGTGATAATTTTCTTTTTTAATGGAGACTAATATTTTGATAAAATTGCTATTTTTTGTTAATTAACTGCCCATTGTGACCTTACAGACAACCAATAAGATAGGGTATTGAAAAAATATTCTTCATATTTTCTGCACAGTTTTTTTGTACAATAGTTTGAATAATCAGTCACATTAAATATTTACTAATTCTGAATGTTTGTGATGTGAATGACACAAGTTTCTAATAACTACCTTTTGAAGAAGCAATATCACTACTTTTGGTAGAAAAGTTATTGTTATATAATTAACACTAGAACTACTAGATTTTCGTTATACTTAGAACTACCATGCCGGTCAATTGACCGGTTATCATATTTACATCAATTTTGCATAACATTGCATTCACAAATCATTTGTAAAATCAATATGGATCCAGTAAATTTATTTTAGAAAGATAGTACAAGCATATGTAGAGATAAAATACGAAAGATAAACCATGAATAGTAAATATAAAACATGTATGTAAAAGTTTGATTAGGAAGGCATACAGAGTCTATCAAAGTTATAGGCGTTTACTAGGATCAAA
>JAUYWI010135748.1:0-49143 GCA_034780595.1 Parotoplana pacifica | reverse complement strand
AGACGAATTGCAGCATGTATTCGTGCTAAAGGAGGGCATACCAAGTATTAAACTATTACATATATTTACATATTTTGCATATAACATATGCTATTACATATTTTGTATTGTTATTTGAGAGTTGGTATTATAATATTAATGGATAAATATAAAACGTATATTTTTATATATAATTCTTCTTTACTCTATTAAAAAGGCCACCTCTGTATAGGAGCGGCGCAGATTGTTACTGCACAATTCGAATCGTATTAAATTGGTCAATCGAGTGCCTATATTTTGTCATATGTTTGTCATACTGTTTTATTTTCTCACACTAATCTTAAGTAGTAGCCAAATTTAAAGAATTAAAACTTAAGAAACACATGAAATTCAGGGCAACTCATCATAATGTATATGGGAAAACTTACATCTATTTTTTTAATGTTTTGATTTCATTGCATAAAATAACATAATTTAAATTAAATAATCTCACTATTTGTTAAAACTCTTTTATGTTACTACGTAGCACAAAACCCTTAATACATACCAATCTATTTCGAAAAATAATCGTATAGGTATTAAAAATTAAAATATTTCTAAAATAGTAAGCAGCTATTATTTTTTCTGAAACATTTAAAGTCAAAATTATCAATTTGTAACAATTCTATTCACTAGATATAATTTGACCGTAAAATCTATTATCCAGCCTATTAGCTTCATATTGTATAATTTACTACATCATAAAAATTAATTTTACTTTACGGGAAGTGCAATATTTGGAACATGTGTGATTTTGAGCGCTCTGGACCGTTGAATATGTACTTAAATATCGGTTATTTTCTGATGTCATTGCAAAATTCGGGGAAATGGTAAATCTGACAAGTATAAAAATATAAATGAAAGTTAGTTTATTTGTAAATTGTATGTCTACCCTGCGGGACTAATAGCTTTGGCAGTTTGACAGGCAATGCATGTAAAAGCAAAATAAATACAAGAAATTCTATTAGAATACCTAATTCGTAATCGCTTATTCAAATAGAGTTAATAACATGCATTTTCTTGCCATATGAACGTCAACAATTTAATTGCAAATATCCAATCTAACTCGACTAAGTGCCTGTACATATATACCTGATGCAAATATATAACAGGGATCGTAGACAAAAGGGAATCGGCACTCAAAACACATACTATCTCGCCATGGGTTGACTAGCTGGATGTCTTTGAACACTTCATCAACAAAATCAGGTCCAAAAGCCATCTTGAATGTGTCCGCTCTACTTGTAAACCATGTGGAATAATGTTGTAGTTATTTGCTTAGTTTGCTTTACTAGACGCATTCCTGTCGACCAGCTATCCATAATAGATACCGTACGATAGATACATCTTCGCTGTATGGTTAACAGAATATAAAGTTAAAACCCCCCGTCTGTGTTAACAAGGATGGGGTCTGTGCCGCGTTAATGCCTTGCCTGTCAGCCATGTTGGATGTCCATCTTGGTCGGTCAGAAAGTGATCCATGAGCTAGTGGAAGGCCTTGTGAAATCAGATAACCTGCTGAGTAGGTACATCATCGGTTCATCTGTCAATCAAAATAAATACAATTTTCATTCTGACTTTTATTCAGAGTGCCCAGTCTACTTTTTATAGTGTCTTTGCCATAAAAGTTAGTATGTTATCGAATTTAAATATATTATAACTATGACTTTGATAGAATAACAAACTGTCAAGAGTAGCTACCACGATACGCCATGTTTTAGGAAATTTGGAAGGAAATTAGGTATTGCATTGAAACTGATATTTCTAATGCCTATACTAAACTTTTTGCTTGTTAACTACATATCGCTCGCATTCTATTATTGATGCGATTGCTAAGAATATTATCTTGGATTAATAAAAATAATATGAATAGGAAAGCGTACTAGATAGTTTTCAAAATAATATGTTTAATAGGGTAGGCTTGAGCACCTCCCAGCAGCTTGGCATGGGTCTACCGACTTCTCTTACCAAGTCTCTGGGCATCTTATACTTCCTTAAACAAATGTAATTGAACCAAAAGGGTCAAAATTTCAATCCAGCTGTTTAAATTGGTGTTCTTTCACATTACGGGTTTCATATTTATTTTTATTATCTGGATCAATCTGAGAACCTTTGTATAAATTTACAATGATAGATTTATAAAAAATCATTTTAGAAATTTACTGCAAAAGTTGCATTCATAATTGTTTTGCATCGAAATGAAATCCTATAGGTATTACCATGTTAACTACTTTTTCATTTAGCAAACAAGGTACTGTTGCCAAATGGAAACGTTGGTATCTATCTATTAGCCCGAATTGTTCTTTCGGCAACACATTTCTTTGTAGGTAGTTGTATCATAATTTATGTATTTGACTTTAAATACGAATTATATATTATATTTTATAATCATTACCGCTAATGAAAATTTATGATTTGTAATCTTAAGCATGTCATCTAATACCCATAAGTGACATGTTTATTTTTTAAGATTAAGAAATTTCTTTTAAAAAAGTGATAATTGACAAAAACTGGTAGATACCACACTGCTAAGTTCAGGCGATACTTTTCCAGAATCAAATTGTTTGGGCATTGCGTGTTTGACAGAGTGGTCATTTATCGCTATTTAAATAATATGTATAACTGATATAATATGGACTTAGGTAATTTTGACTTAATTGCGAACATTTTCCCATGGGTCACTTAGTTTTTGCCGTGCGATGCACTATCATGTCACGGAATCTTGATCAGAATTTGATAGTTGACTTTTCTACAGCGATTTGAAGATCTGATATATTTTGAATAAAAATTCTGATGGACGTTTTAGATTTAATTTGTAATGAACGTGAAAGGTGACAAAATCTCGCAAATATAAATGGCTATATTAACTCGTTCATTTTATTTATAAATTAAATATGAATGTAAAAATAATGAAGAAAAAGATTGTATTAGTTATATTGCCCTTATTTTCACAATGTAGGCATATTCATATTAAAAATCGATTTCATATAGGGCACTTAACATTTGGAAAAGATGTTTGTGGAAAAGGTTGTGTTATATAAAATATTTTTGGTAATAACAAATAGAATTAAATTATGAGGGCCAAAAGTATGAGTATACATAAATGTACATGACAAAATTGCCTAACCGCTACTTGTACCTATTATTATTACCTATCCAACAAATTATAAATGCATTTTATCTATGCTACTCTGTGATCACTCTCCTCCAGTCTAAATTGTCTCAATCGATTTTCACAGACCGTTAGCCTTACCTAAATATAAGTACAGAAAAATGATATTTCATATATAACAAATTTTACATCCAAGATTTTATTTAAAAAATATATATATACATATTATAGGCAAATGGAAGTAACGATACCAAATAATAACTAATGAATAGTGAAAAAAATAAATATCTGACATTTAAAAACCAAAGATCAAGAATACCTATATTGTAAGAAAAAAGGATGAGAGATGTAAGTGGTTCCAGAGATCAATTAAATTTTTTCATGATTCCATTAAATTCCCTGACTTTTCATGATCATGTGGCCAACCTCTTCCACAATTTTGAATACATCTCAATTTGGTATCCGTAACAATAAAAAAAGAAATGCTTCTAACTAGAACACGATTGAAATGTTAGAAAAAAATATTATCATGCTCAAAGATATCTAACAAAAAATATCTTGAACTGAAGGAAATATTTAATATGCAATATCTAAAGAGGAAGCTGTCGTTTTATTATACCAAGATAATAGACTTGGAAATCATTAGAATCATCTATTTTTATAAAAACATTTGTTTAATTTATATGCAATAAACCTTTAATTAATTATTTATTAAGTCACCATCCAAGATTCTGAATGATATTTAGATATTGGCACAAATAACTAATAAAAAAATAATTAGAATAAAAAGTGCTAAATATCTTATGAAATTATCTAATATACTCTGTCAATGGTTATATTCTGACTATCTAGCTAAACTATTGTTATACGACCAGCATGAAAAACTAAACAAAATATCACTGGTTTGCTTTTACCTCCTACTATTTCTGCCGAGACCTCTTGGGAGTTTCTCTGTGGGGCACTGAAGTTAGTGATCCATCCGAAAACAGGACCAGTCCGCAGTTATAGAGCGCTTATTCTGTGTCTGGGTGGAGTAGCATACGGGTATTTAGAAGTACTGTAGAAACCCGCGTTCAAACCAGGGGTCAGTGCACTAACCCAGCGAGATTTTCAACTGTTGTTATCAGTTGTTGTCTGATAATAAACTTCTTATTACCAGAATAGATACTTTACAGAAATTGACATCAAGAAATTTGAGACATTTATTTAAAAACGAAGAGAGAAACTAATTTCATTCAATCAATTAGAACAATAGCCTATTTCTGTACATTTATCTGAATTAAAGTTAGTAGTTAACAGGAAATTTGGTATCTTTTATTAAATTAATTTTATATAGAAAAGCCATAACACGATTTTCTAAGTTATTTGTCACAATAGTTCACATAATTTAAGATTAGGTCTATTATGAATTCGTACATAATTTGTAGAATCATATTATACTGACCAACGGTCTTTCTTCATTGAAGGCGGAGAAGTAAATAATGAGACACTTGCAACTACACTGATAGATCAAGGGTGAACTATCTGTTGCAAACATTTTGTCTTTCACCATTGATTATTTATGAGGAAGAAATTTGAGACTCCCCATAGTGTATTTTCTATACTGAGTTGACAAAACAATAGTCTTTTGTAGCTATAGTTTTAAAGATTAAATTCAAGCAATTTTACTTTAAAAATCAAATTTTTTGTTTCCTTTTCGTTAGTTACTAATTTTGAATATCAAAAAGCATCACCCAATAGAAAGATAGGCAGGCACAATAATTAACTAGATAATAAGACTATAAATAAATACTATTGATACATGTTTTTCGCAAAAAAATGTTCTAAAAGTATTAAGAGAACGGATGTTAAAGAAAAAGAAAAATTATTAAATATTGAAAATAAAATGGACAGCAAGAATTTCAAAAAGTCGGAGTTGAAAGGCAGGTATAGCACTGTCGAAAAGACGTTCTTAGCCAGTTGCAAATACCTATTGCTAGAATGTTGTATGTCAAAAATTCGTTGTTAAAATGTAAAAGTAGTTTTTATCGAAATGGTTAAAATATTAGTCGTCATATTAAAAATAATTAAAACGAAAATTCTTTGCTGATTTTAACCATTTCTAACGTAACAAGTCATTATATAAGGTAATAGGCATAGAGTAATAAATTACTACGCTGGGTATAAGTTGGTTTAAACAAACGTTACTTACATAAATGTATTTTTAACAAGTCAGGTCAATATGGTATAATTTTATAACGCCTTGTCAGCATTGGTTCGTCGTATATTTTTTTAACATAATGACTTTTTAACAACAAAATTTTGTTAACATTGATGACTGTTCAATGGTCATCTTTTATATAACTTACGACTTTCTAACGTCTTTTAATTAAGATTTCTTAATTTCAACTAGTATAATATAAGTCCATGGTAAAAACTAAAAATAAGAAAGTTCAGTGTCTTATAAACCAAATTGCTAAATAGTTCAAATTATCTAAGATCAATAGTGTTGTTGAGATTCATAACAATGATACAAATAGAAAAATTTCCCAGTTTGTTGCTGCACCTCAAATCAAAATATAAAAAACGTTTTTATGAAAATAAAATTAACAAAATGTTCTTGTATTGGAACTATGTTATGGAGATAGCTTATTTGGTAAAACAAACATAATATTTCATATTTAAAACATGACCTTTAAAGAAAAAAACGACATAGAAATTTGATCATAAAATGTAAAGGTCAGTTATAAAAATATATATTGGTCATTTTTTCAATCACCAGAAAATAATCAAGTGACTTAATATCCCACTGATTGTGTCATATAGCTCTAATATTGCAAAATAGACTACTCAGGAGGTAGCAATGACATTAGCATCTTCTGTAGGTGTATGGTGAATAAATGGCTAAAAATCAAACTGTAAATAGGATGCTCACAAACATTTGAAAGTCAGCTGGCTATCTATTGTCAAATTCACGTGAAGATGTACTCTATAATAGATTAAGAATCAGACTGGTACATGACAGTATTATTGTTTGTTTTAGTTGGATGATGTACATTTACATGTTAGGAACTGTTTTACAGACCATTCTCGACAATTAGAGTTTGGTTCCAACATTACATATGAAACATACGTACATAGTCGTTTGTACCAAAATATAAATTAAAACTAATATAAAACACAGTAAAATTATGTTTTTAAATGTAAGCGACAAGGCGGTCACAGAAATTTATGCAAAAAATAAAATATCTGCCTTTTATAAAGTCAACAATGTCACATTTTTTACACAACAGACAAAATTTAACAATAGGGAAGCAATCTTTTTAGGTGAAGAAATGAATAAAATGAATAAAAAATATCACCTCTTATATTTTTATCACTTAATTTACATTTAATTTGGAGCATTTTTTGTCTAATTTCATTGATATTAGGTACATTCTATTAGTTGAAATTTGTCTATCTGATTTGGTCTTGTCGAACAGCAGGTAAACTAAATAATATACAGCAATTATTGGGTAAATCCATTGGACTTATTTACAGTTTTTGCAAGCAACAACCTATTAGCATCTTAAAGTACGGAAAAACTAAAAATTAGTAATATTATTTTTAAAAAAAAGAGTTATTCAGCTAGATAATTTAGAATTGTATGTGCTTATGTACTCGCGTAGTGAAGTGAAACTCATAATACATTAAGTTCTTAAGTTTTAAACCAGTATAATGATGCCATTTCTAATGTACACAATCCTAGGCTAGATGATATAAACACACAGCTGGAAAGGCTCAATACCAAACATGATACCAACGCAATAAATTACCTTTTTTTGCCTCATCATTTTCTTTAAAACATGTTGAAGATATCTGTCAATCAACTGAATTTTAATGAAAGGTGTGAGATTTGGGCTAGAAAATTTAGGGATTTCTCATTTTTTGCAATAACGATTTGATTTGAAAAATAAGTTAATGACCAACTTAAAACAAATTAAAAAGTAATATCTAAATCAAGAATTTGTATTTTTATTTAATTAATTGCTTTTGTTTACTGCACCTCAGTGAGTGAATTTTGACCTAAAATAGATCAGATAAAGAAAGAACGAATTTGTCAAATTTGAAGATATTCCAATAAACTTAATCATATTTCAATGACAATTTATTTTTACATTTTTTCTCAACTACAATTTCCAATAAAAGCTATCTATTAGACGTATATTAAAAAATCCATTACTTATTTTGGGTGAAAAGTTTCTACTTTGAAAATCCAAAAAATAAATTTTATATGTACCTTTGCTGAAATTCACTTTAATGTTCTTCAATTTTTTTCTGCAGAAGTTCAAAACATAAATTTGATTCAAAGAATTTTAAACATAAATAACTTTTCCGAATAATAATTCATAAAGATGATATATGTATCGAATATTATCATAATTTTCTTTTATCTTTTATTATCTTTCTTCTTATCACTATTATTGAAATGTTTTGGTAGTGAAAGTTAGCTCTATTCAACCCCAACTGAATGATTTACAATTTCAAATGATATGAGATGATAGCTGATATACTTTTATGTAGCACTTAATAAAACTGACAGCAATTTAAACAGTGCAAGTACGCCTATTCCGTTCAAAATCAGCATACTGTTTGAGCGCAAAGTGGCTAAAGCATTTCATTACAGCAGGACATTGCTTTTTCATGTACGCATTTCAAATGAACAACGCAAATGAAAATAATTGAGATCACTTTCAACATTGGTACAAAGAAATGGAGTTTCTTGTTATGCAATGAACACATGGACGTAAAGTAAACATGTGCACTTAGAGGATAGAGTAATTGAATTTTGAAAAGATAAAGTGTAAATGCTCTCTGTGTGCGTCCTTTTCAGGATCTGTAATATTAAAAAGAAAATTATGTTAAAATAATATTGGTAATATTAGTACAGAAATAAACCACTAGAAAATGGATGGTGCCTACTACAATTTTATTTTAAATAATATTAAAATATAAGTAATAATGCCGAATATTTATAAGCACAAAAATGTAAAATGAAATTTGTCTGTGCTATTATGTTAGATCAAATTAATAAATTAACTGAGTTCTAGGTACATAAATGAATGTGTATGTTATTCAATATCGGTAATTAATTGTAATTGATGGCAATTTCATTACACAGGTAAAACAAACTTTAAAAAATCCAATTTAATTGGTATCATTTAAAATTTGCAAATAAACTGCTATATTTAAAAAAACACAATTTAATTTTTGAATTATTGTAAAAATAATATTTTCATTGTGATTATTAGGAAAATTGTAATTTCATTATGTTTTTATTCCAAAAATTTCAATAAAACTAGCAATTCCGCATTATTTGGCAATTTATTTTAATTAATCATCGATTATTGAGGATTGTTGCAATGAAATTTCAAATTTCTGCAATTTTATTAACCCGTTTGGACCTATCCCATTCGAAATTGGTTTTTAAAAGCCCTTTGAATCCGAAACTGTTCAAATCAAAGATCATGTGACCTATGACCTTGTAATTTGAAAATGTGCTTTACTTATAAGTTAAAATCAATGTTTCAAACTTCAGTAATTAGTTTAGCAGTTTCAGAAATATATGCATGTATAAAATACCTAAACAAGGATACACAACAGCTTGAGTTGAAGGTCCCCAACATATTTATCAGGTCCAGAATCACCTATGAAATCGAATATCAATACATTTTAAACATATTCTGAGATTTTTGTGTTTAAAGTGCATGTGGTCATTAGGACCCATTTAAACTAAGTATTTCAAGAAGTCTGGTTCTTTTCTTTAAAAATGTTATCGATTTTCATTTTAGAAAAATTTTAATGTATGACTTATTCAATAACTTTTACGCATATTTCTTGTAATTTCAATATATTAATAAAATGAGCTTATTTTACGAATGTTTCTAAGATTTTTTTAAAATTGTTCTTTTGAAAGCAGAAATATTGTACGGAATTCACAATAATATATAACGAACCTTTTAGTAAAAGCAATTTCATTTCCTATTTATAAATGTAGGTAGAGATATATCAGGTATGTTTGTGTGTTCATGATTACCTAAGCAAAAAGTTTGCAGTCACCATGGGCAAATATTTGAAGATTGCTTTGTAGTTTTATTTCTAAGGTGTATGTAGGTACCTACATTGTATCTGATAAATAATTTTACAGGTAATAGCAATAGGTTACTAAATATAGTTTGAGTCATTTGCAATTTCGATGTCAATCACCATTTTTCTTTCTTGTTTGGTGCAGTTTACCACGCCTCTGTCTATTAAGTAATGTAATTTATAATCGTTTCACTACATCTTCTTTACCAATAAATAACAGTACAAATACCTGTAATAGTCTGTCAATTACTTCCCACTTTACACGAAACATTACTATGTACATACTAGAAGATAGGATAAAAGATATGTTTGCTAGGATAGTGCATTGGGTTGAGTGACCAGTTTATTTAACATGTTCAAAAACTATATGTTTGTTAACACTAAACTTTGCTTTATTTCTCCCACGCTATGCCTTCATTACGAAGAACCAACTATCAAGTGTCAAATAGATGACAATCTATCAGTTTCCAAATACAGCAGAGGATTATACTTAGTAATTATTAGTAATCTCATAAATCTGACCCATATAGGTATAATTTGACAAATTAATTATACATATTTTTATTTCAAAACAACAGATGTCTTTATTGGAAATCACTGTATATTTATGTATATTCACAGTACTACTAATAGAAACAAATGTACAATAAAGTAAAATATAATACAAAATATGCTATTTTTCAACTACCCATTTCTTTTGTATTATCCACAAAAGATGTACATAGAATTAATCACATTAAGTTTTGATGATCATCAATTGTAAATGTGGGTTAAATTTAGCTTGAAATCGTTAAAAATCTAAAATTCATATAATTAGAGGATCGACATTCTAAAAATTATATTTTATAGAAATAAACAACAATGCCAGTACGAGTATATCGCAAATTTTGCAAAAAATATTTTGTCCATTTCAAGATAAGTAAAATGCTATTACGGTTTCCTATGAAAAAAGCAAGACTGGATTGTACACATTCGGCATTTAAAGAGAAGGGATAGGAAACTACAAGACTTTTTTGTTGCTCTATGTATGTACTGTAAATTGGAACAATGTTTCATGCTTCTGATGCCCAGAGATTAAAACCAAAATTTATTTATTTGTAAGTATTAATCAGTATAAATTAAAATGTCAAAACGTTATGGTTTAATTAAGTAGAAAATTTATTGAAAGAACTGGATTTGTTTAGATCTAGTGTTAAGTATCGCAGCATATTTGAATTTCAAGACGTAGAAAGCCAATAATGATTGACTCATATCTCTGGAACGAAAAGAAATTTCCAGTTTCAATTAATATTTCTGTTTATTATTAAAATATATAAGAAATATTTGCTGCTTCATTTGTAGAAATGTAATGAGATTATTATAAAGTATCAATAATGGTTGAGTCTATAAATATAAAAGTGTAGTGTTGATTGCACTTATTGTTAAAATACAGAAAAATACAAATAAGAAATCTTATTTTATAAATGATTTTGTGCATTTGAAGATCACAGAACATATTTTCTTAAATATACTACATCTGTGATTTTCTAAAAGAAGGAACCATTGTTCTAATTTTTTGTGATATGAGCAATCACCTAATTTATGTGGTCAATAAATCAGTAATATTTTAACAGTCTCTAGTATCTGCTATACATTAGATATTATTTTATAGATTGTCAATTCAATCTGAGAAAAATTTACAAACTTGGTTTCAAATTTTCATTATGAACTTTCAGGTAGATATAAAATTTTCTGCGCTATTAATGGACTGAATTTTTAATGGCATAAAAAATCAATAAATACTATACATGGTTAATTGTTTTAGATGAACATAAACAGAAAAATCATAAAACATTTTAAGCTTTTTAACATAACTATGATAGGCAGCTAAAATTACAAACATTGAATTAAACTGTAGAAACTCCATTTTTACCGATCACTGACCATAATGAGAAAAAAATTAAACTGCTACCCTCTTGATGCTCTTGATAGTAATACAATTATAAATCTATTATCTTTGGAAGACATCATTTTCAAATATGTACACTTAAGAAATTTCTTACAAAGGTAAATTTATGGCAATAACAATTCGCTATGTACAGTTTGCATTGATATGGTACATTGTATGAAATTAAAAAACAATAGGTACTATGGTAGAAATTCAAAGAATCATTTCTATAAATAGGTATTATAACAAAGCATAAAATTTATCGGAAAAACGGGAATTAAATCATAAAAATTAATCAATCACTAAAAGAAAATGAATAATAAATACCCTGTACTAATCTCCACAATTAACGTTTAGATAGTTAAAACAAATCACAATGGAAATCATAGCCCATGGCTACCAAAGGAATTGGTCGCTGAAAACAGGTTCATTGGAGTGGGAAACAGTGGTGCTCCCAACATCCCAGTAGTTGCTGACATTCCAGAACGTGACAGTCCCATGGCTTTCTTTGTAGGGCTATCAGGCAAAGTAGGGAAATGAGTGGGATTGCTACCATGTGTTGTGTGATGACTCATCGCTGTTCCCGCAGTACCAGGAAACCATGGGGCTGATTCCAAAGGTCGATAAGAATTATAATTGTTATTTTCACCTATTACAGAGGAACGTTTAGTGTCATTAGTTGAAAGAATATTATTGTTTTCTCCGGTAACAGGAGGTAGTGGTTTCAAATTTAAATTTAAATTAAAACTACTTGGTGAAGTTTTGCAACTGTTGGCTAGTTCATCTTGCTGACCGAGATAAGGATTATGCTGTGAGTGGATTGGTTGATGCAGGAGGGGGTCTTGACTGATCAAATGGTGCGAATGGAGAGAAGTTAAATGACTACCATTATTGAGCGTTGAATGTTGTTGAGATTGCTGTTGGTGATGATGATGTTGTGCAGATATTTGTTGATGATATAGATGATGCTGAGAGTTGGGAGGATGTTGATTACCACCAGAAGTTCGAGATGATTTCTCTTCCTTTACAGGGGAGGCGGAAGATCGGCTACTAGAAAGTGTAGTATTGTTAGCTTGGCGACCACTGCGATTACGAGACGTTGCTGATGTGTCCGAAGTACCGAGAGCCTTGACATTGGTATCATCGGTCGCCGAATCATCACGTGCCTCATTGTTCACACCATTAACATCGCTAATGTCTCGATTAATTGGTGAAAGGCTGTGCACTCGCATATGTTTACGTAGGGAGCTAGGATGGGTGTAACTCTTATCGCATCCCTTAATTTTACAGAAATAAGGTTTATCATTCATGTGCACATGCATATGCTTTTTCCGGTCAGAACTATTAGCAAAGCGCCGATCACAACCGTCATATTCACATTTGAAAGGTTTTTCACCTAAAATTAAAAAAAAGCATTATTGCATTACAGTTTGAATTGTTTTCATGTTAGTTTTCTTACATCTGTAAAGCAATGGGTTGAAAAAATAGAACTTTATTTCATCACTAAACAACTTGCATAGAAATTGGTCTTGCAATAAAATTACGCAAGAATTGAAGCAAGGTAACAATCCCGATTATAGGAAAAGGAAATCCCATTTGGATATTTAAAAAAGGTAGTTAATCGTTGCTTTGCTAAAATTTAAAATTTAGGAAGTTTGAAACAAAAAGAAGGCCCCAACTATAAATAGAAAAAAAGTTGAAGTGTACAATTTCTTGCAAAATGTGAAGGGAAAGTAAGTAAGGACCAATTTCTATTCAATTTATTAAATGATGAAACCAGCCGTGCAAATAAAGTCGACTACCCCTGGTTTCTATTAAATAATTTAAGTTTATTCAAAATAGAGACAGCAGTTTTAGAGATTTTATTCATTTGTTCATTGATATTTAACTTCTATGAATTTGTGTATTAGAAAGTCATAGAAAGTTAAAAAGTAGATTAAGACTCATATCCTACACCTTCGGCTGTTCTTTGAGACAAATTTGGTATATTTTTTTCTGGTGTTGGTTAGTTATATGAACGCATTCATGTTTGGAAACATTTTTTGGGACACCCTGGAACGTGACTTTACTAAGTTGATAATAAATAGTATTTGGTACAATTCGAAATATTTAAAAATTATGTTTTTATTCAGGTTAGGTCGCTTTTGCATGGCGATACTTTATACGAAGTCAGATATTTTTTGAGTATCTTTGAAATTTTGTTCTGAGCTTGTTATTGATACCTGTTGTGTTCCTAGCGCTGTCGGGTGCTTAACACTTCAGTTCCATTCCCAATTTGAAGTAGCTTTCCATTTTTTAAAAAGTACAATTTGTGAAACTTTATTTTATCAGATGATATATTCAGACCGAAAGCATTCTTATTTTTAAAAAAATTACAAGACATTTTGTTGTACTGATACTAAAGCTCATGTGACTTCATTGAGCCCTTATTAACTATATTGCTGGGGAGTTGGTGTTACCTCTATATCGTCTACGAAGACAAAAACACTTGTAATTCTGAAATTAAATTTGAATATTTCAGATAATCGTCAGGCTCTTTTAGTATTTGTATTACAAAATTGTAGATCACAAATAAACAATTTAGACATTCTCGATTACAAATATTTTACTAAACAAATAAACTAAATGAATCGTATAGTGTTCAGTTCTTAAAGAGGTCTAGAAATCTCCATGATACTCGCAGAAATTTCTTTTGAAATGTGACAGTGAAGTCATATGAAAGTTAAGTAAACGCCCAACTTGTTACACATGTTTCTCTCCTTGTAATGTAATTTTTACTGATATTAATATTATTAAACACCTATATGGTACTCTGACGCAGAACTTGTTGTTTAGATAGACCCGGTGTATAGAAGACATCATCTAGCATACTTCCACTCTCAGCATGCCTAACGAGCTTAAATAACATCTGATACTTTACATTTACAGTCCATGAAGAAATAAATTTCAGTTTTATAGAAAAAGGATCCGACATTCTTTTTCAAAAAAGAGTTTCCTATTGATATGAAGAAAGGTGTATCTGTATCTAAATAATAGAAAATAGGCACTGCATAGATAAATACACATGTTTATAACTTTCAATATGTGTATGTTTACCCTACTGTGTGTGTATATAATATTCGAACTAAAGTCAAATTATAATATTCTAAAAGTCCTAATAGTTTACAAATATAGGTATACACTGAAATCAACATTTGGTCCTCAATCAAATAGCAAATAAAAGAGAATTCCGTGGAGGTTAAACTTTTCAAACAAAACTGGCATTGAAAGAAGTCTAGTGGGAGTGGTTTTAAGAAAATAACTAATCATCATACCTACTGCCAAATATTAAAAATATAAACTACCTAGAAGCAAAAATGATACCTTTACCTATGTAGTAGGTATAATTTAGGTACCTACTTTAAAAGATGACAGTGTTAACTAAATCATATCTATGAATTAATTGTAAATATTTAAACTATGAACTGCTTGAAAAAATGTACACGTCTCGTTCATATTCTAATAGTATTATACATATAAATTAATTCTAAAATAGCACTGCAAACCTAAGCGCAAAATCAATGTTTAAAACAGAAGTTAAATTTAACACTGATTAGAGGTGCTCATCATAAAATATACAACCGTTCTTTAACCGGACACTGATTTATACAAAATTTTAATAGAACGTTGATAAATTGATTTTCGGTTGTATTTATTGATTATATAATGAATATTATCCGAGGAGGTATCTCACTCTACGTGTATAGGTTTTTAGTTTTGGGTACTGCTTTATCCAAAAGATTGAAAGAATTTAGAAATATGTAATATTTATAATTATAAGAATGTTTGCCTCTATGTATAATAGTAAAACGTCAATCAGTTGTTGGTCCCATGTAATATCTATTAAATGGCTTATGATATTCAAGTTGATTAATAACCTAAAATGTTTACTTCAATATTTTTACAGGTAGGCATATCTGCATTAATTATGGACAAATATTGCACATGCTCTTTACAGAACTGTCTTAGTGTTAGTATAATATTTTTTTAAATATAGCAACCCTATAGTGATCAATAATGGCGTCACTTTCAATATCATGGAATTCTTTGAGTTTTTCACATACCAAAACAGATTGGTAGAAGAAACATCGTCTATTATGTTGGGGAAAATAAAATCTAATAAGAAACAATAAGCATGATTTGTGGACGTTAAATTTCGAAAATGTAGGTACCACTGATAAATCATATCTCTGGTTATCAATTTTAGGACCAGGTATTTTTTATTGAAATTTTCTCAATGATTTAAAAAAGAATGCACAAAATATTCTGGAGATATCTAAGAGATTAAATACTTCTCATTGTTAACTGAAAACTGACAAACCAGGACCGGCTATTCCGAAATAGTCAATTTATATCGGAAGTTTCTAAACCAACTAATAAATGATACTAAAAATGACATTATGACACAATGACATTAATGATATAAAATTACAATTCGTCATTTATCATATGAAAATCATATTTGGAGATTCAATAAATTTGTTGAAATTATTAGTAAATATAAAGATTAGATCAGAGGTATTCACACCCAAACCCCTTTATGTCACAAGACGCTTATCTAAACCATGTAGCAACCATACCTAGTTGGAGGTCACTGACGTTTTCTGTGATGATTCTCGTTATTATTGGTAGGATCAATAAAAGCTTATAGTTTAATACGTTAAATTTAATAATAAATACTTTTTACACCTTCAATCACCTGCTAAATATTTTTCAGCAAATCAATATTTACATTATTATAAGAATTTCAACTCTAATCATCTTTTTTACAAAAAAAGTTTCCTTAACTTTTTTGCATAAATATTTTTGAATAAAATCTCTAAATTATTAAAATTATCGTGGTAGGTATAAGGAACAATGGTCAAAATTTAAAGAATAACCTAAAGATATTTTGCGATTCAATTGCAAATGACCAAATTTCTTGTGTTGTATGCTACCTACAGAAAACAAAAATCAATAGTTTAAAGGCAAGCGCAAATATATTTATTGGGTCAGTCCGACAAAACGTTTTCATAGAACTACGTTTTTACGTTAAAAATGAATTTGCAAGAATAATATATGTTTATGTAGGCTATCACATTTATGTAGCAGCTATTGATACGAGTATAATAATGTGATTACCTCCCTTTGAACTGTTATAGGTACATGTATTTTTGTGTAAAATCCTGACATAATATCTTTGTTTGTGCAATTTATTTTGTTCTATAAAATGATTTGCTTTGGAGTGACGTATACTACTTAATTCAGAATAGAATCTAGTAGAAACTATATTTTTCTATCAAAAGAGGGAATATGTGCCTAAGCTACTGAGAATCAAAAAGTCATTTCAGCTGAGAAATTAGTTTAGTTTGTCAATTTCGAGCGATTTCCAGTAATGGGGGACACCCCTCCCCCAAGCTAGGTCTTTTACTTTTGAAGGTTTCTGTTTAACACATATTTAGAAAGTAAGCATTTTTCATATACAACTTTTAAAAAAACTAGTTGTAATGATTTTAATATTATTTGCAGATTTTTATTGTAATTGAAGATGCATATTTACTAGTTGTAATTTAATTTCTCCATTTATATTAAAAAATGATCTCTTTCTTAATAAAAATGATTCCCGCTGTTAACTTAGATGGGCCAGTCACATATTTAAATATCATAAACAAGGAATGGAACGCACTGACTTCAAATTGCGTTTTGTTGTGTTATTTAAGCTACGGGGAGTCAAGCCGAGTTTGCAATAATTACTAAATCTATCCTCAAATAAATTTATCTAATACAGTAACTTTATTTAGTACACATATATTAAGCAATATGAGTCGAAAATAACCTTCATATATTTGGACCAGGGGGCAAAATCCCAACAATTATTTCGGTTAGTGTATTAACTAATGAGTCTCAAAAATTGTGCTTGAACTGTGGTATTGATTTGTTTTTATTTTCAAATAAATTATTTACTTGATTGATCAAACCATAAGATTATTCGTCTAAAAGATTTTGAAATCTAATGATTGCGTAAATTTGAGACGATCCCGGTTTTTTAATTAGGCGTTATTTCATTATCACCCAATGCAATAGGACAAATGGTAGGTTGCTCAAAGTCCCCTGGCTCCTGTTTCAAGTGACTCTCAAGCAATTTTGTTGTATAAACGCACTGTCATCTACATTTTAATTTTATTTTTTCTATTAAAAAAACAGTAGTACGTAGCAATTCTAATAGACAGATACTTAGAAAATGTTGGAACTATATATCCTGTCCTAAATATACATAATAACTTTTAAAGGTGTTAAAATCCTCTCTGAGCCACTGATTACATCTTGTTTTGCCAACAAAGAAACGTTAAACGATATTAAATTCAGATTTAGACACTATCTAAAGTATTTTTACCAAATTTGAACCGGAAGTAACAAATAAAATGTCTGAATTGTGTTTGTTTTCCTTATTAAAATTAAAGAAGCAAATCGATATTCCTACATGTCTATGTATAGTTTCTATGTCATCATTATACAACAAATTAACTTATCGAACAGATATAAAACACATTTTATACGTTAGCATTTCAAAATTAAACTTAGAAAATAAAAAAGTTTTAATATATATCTATATATCTGATAAAAATAAACATATTTGGTATTCTTAGGACTAAATACTGTGAATAAAGCTCTTTTGTCTTCCTTTGCCTCCTTGACACCTTATTTTGGCTGACCCCTAGAACCCTCATCTTGAATTAGCTATTTAAATGCGATTTCTAGCATCTTTGTGATTCAAATTATTTGTTGTCAGATCTGAACCCGACTAAATGAAGTCAACTAAAGGTGTATATTATGATGAGAGAGAAAAAAACAATTAGAACAGTACGTTTTATGTAATTATGAAAAATAATTTGAAAATTCCTACTATCAGCAAGCATAATACCTAACGACCTGATGAGCACTGATGAAGCTGCAAGGGTTGGAGGTCAATAATTATTATCAATGGACCCCACAACTCTCGCTTTCTTGTTGCCATTGCTAAGCGGCCTTTAGTTGTGCATCAATATAATTAAAGTTTATCTTATTTAATCCGGATAAGAAAGAATTCCAAATTGTACTCAAATCAAATTACAAAAACTAAAACTTTGTGAACCGGATATCTGGAATAATATGCTGTAACTGAGCTGTTTAGGAATAAAAAAAGCAGATACAAGTTGTACATTTGTGGTGAATATTAGGTCTTAATTTGCCACACAACAACAGGTTCTCTTTAAATTAGCGTAAAAATAAGAAAAATTGTTTTCTGTTTCTTACTTTGCACGCAAAAAAAACTCTTAGAAAATCATTCAGCCTAATAACTTTTAAAATAATATTTATATAATTAACTAACATAACAATATTTACGGTTTTTTTTAAAAAAAGCTATGAAAACAAAAGTAGGTATCTAATTTTATTTAGGTTATGATTTTAATGAAGAGAGAGAGATTCTCGAAACAGAAATCTAAAGTAATATAAATTTATTTCACCAAAACGATGAATTGAACAAAGCACAATTGTTATTTTTTAAAGTTTCATGTGCTATATCAATCAAAGATTATTTTTCGCTTTTCAACGTATGTAACTTATTTGTGTTCTTATAGTTGATGGTTTTTAATCATTTTAAACTTGATCAAAAATTATAGACTTCCGATATTTTATATCATTGGTAACAGGTGAGGTGGGGAGTTGATACCGCTCTAAATATTGAGAGTTTAAAAAAGTTGTCATCGATGAGTGATTCAAATAAAAAGTTGATAGAAATATTACGAAACTTATTTAAATTTCTGAAATACACATTCTGAATTTCGAAACATGACGTAGAATAGCAGTAATTTTTTAAAAAGCCATAGCGGTCAGTTTGACCGCAACCATTGTTTTAGCGTTAAATGAATCTCAAATTAAAACAATGGTATTAATGATTAAAACACATCATTATGACTAAGTAATAAAAAACCTTTTATTTTGTTTAAATTTTTAAGTTTAAGATTTGTATATGTTTGTGAGATACAAAATGACTTTATATCATCAGGGTGTCTTTTTCATTCCTTTCATCCCATCCCATGATTTGTTTCCTATCCCAAATATGAAGTCCTTTTGAGGCGGCCATAGTCGCCGGCTTCTAATCCAGTTTTAGAACCATTTTAATTGAACATAAAAATATGAAATACAAAATGGACTCAAATTTGTAATTTGAATAATTTTAAACATTTTCTATATTGAAAAGAAATATCGCGTAGGTATTTATTTAATAAATAAATAATTTTATGATGCAAAATGAGCAACGTCTTACCTGTGTGAGTTCGTTTGTGGATTTTGAGATTCTCACTTCGGGCAAAAACTTTTCCGCAACTTGGAAATGGACATGGAAATGGTTTCTCCCCGGTGTGAACGCGAATGTGGTTGACCAACTTGTACTTTGCTTTGAATGGTTTCAGCTCCCGTGGACATTCCTGCCAGTAACAGGTATGGTCCACTTGCTCAGGGCCGCCGACATGTTCTAAAGTCAAGTGATTAACAATCTCATGGATTGAGTCAAACATCTTGTTACACATTTTACGACGACCTTCCATTCCACGGCCACCCATACCCAGTGGAAGCTCCTTTTCAATCCACAGACATCGGTAGTCTTGTTTCAGTCCACCAGGATGTCCGCCTCCACGTTGCAGGTACCGATAGAGTGCCGCTTGTTGGCCATAAGCGGTCATGGCTGCCGCCGGATGCATTGGATTCAGATGGTGATTGAAAGGATGACCAAAGTTCATGGCAGAGAGATGGTGAGGTTGAGAGGGATACTGCCCAGGGTATGAGTAATGCACAGCCGTTGTAGAAGAACTGTACGGAGCAGGTGTGAGTTGTGGGGGTTGCGGAATCATGCTAGGACAACCAGGATGTCCGGAATCAGGACTTAAACTGGAGAATCGATGAACAGGATCGGCAGTGTGCGCCGTGGGATTGACTGTGGAACCAAATAGATCATTGTAGTTGAACGGGTTCTCAGCAGGGTTACGTCGAAGAAAGAAGTTCCGAGCTGCTGGACTATACGGCTGACCTGTTGGACCTGCAGCTGGTTGATAGGACTGAGACACGGGGTTAGAAGAATTGAACGTCGGTTGAGAATGAAGGTCATGGGGTCCCGTGGGAACGCTAGGGTGCGGTGCAGGGAGCTTAAAACTGCCGCTGTCCATACCATGGTGACCATATGGTGTAAACATTGGAAGAAAGTAACGCAATTTATAGATGATAGAATATAATCAGTTTATTAATTGTTCACAAGTTTTTTTATCCCCACAGGCCAACACTATGTCTCAACGCTGTTGAGAAAGGATAAACAGAAATCGAACTCGTCGACGTGCTGTTAGTTTGTGATCTCCGTGTTCGCCCACACAGACAAAGTTGTGCTGATCTGCTTAGCGGGGAACTGTAGAAAAGCAAGTTGGGCAACGGGAAATAATAGAACAGTGTACTCTTGTGTTGAACTTACTCGCTGCGGTGGACTCAGTTGGATGACAGAGCTGGATTTATTTGTAGAGCAGTGTGAGGTGCCCCTTCGAGATTTCTCGTTTTATAATAAACAGCAGATACACTAGACACGTTATTACCAACGTAACTTACAATGTTATCATTTTTACCTCCACAGGCGGCGCTACTTATTCCTTCTTTTTCTCGTTTTCTTTACCTGCAGACCAACTGAATAACTTCAACTGATTAAGGTAGCCGTTCACTTACTTTTCTGTCTTGCTAATTCTGTCGTTTCTATGTTGCTGGTGTACATTCACAAGCTGGGACGTTCTCAGCCATCAGCGACGAAGAAGCTACAGCTGAAAGCTGGCAGAAGGAGGAGTCAAGTTCCAGGAACCTGCTGGGTCACGGTAAGCCAACCAAGCGCCTGGTGGCGGGACGCCGCTCCCCCTTGAGCCTTCCAGTGATATGATTGGCCCGTAAAGGATAAACTTGAGCTTTGGTTGGCTCGACGGGTGGCGCAAAAATTAACTTACCAGCAACTGCGGCAGAGGATGATCTTCTAATGTTATTATAGAAAGGTGTATCATTTCATAATCAACTTGCAATTATCATTTCATTAATTTAGATATTTTTTTACCACTAAAATAGTAGGTATGGATATAGTTTTTAAAAAAAAGAATGTTAAACATTACATAAGAGTATATTATTAATGTAAAACAAACTTATAAAACTCACCATCTATATTACACCGAGATTAGGAATCAGGTAGAAATCCTGATAAAACATTTTTAAAGATCCAATTAGTTTTTCTGCATCGTAACACCTAATTCTTCTTTAAAAAATCTTCTTCACTAATGATCATGCTGTGAGAAGATAATTAAATTAGGAGGAAACATAAAAGAAAAGCCTAAAAATGAGGTAGGTATTCAGTGGACCTTCCACCTGAACGGTAAAATCCAAAAATACCGAATCAAATTTTTGGAACACCTAATGAAAATACAGTAAACATTAATATTTCTCCCAAGTAGGTACCTAACTTTCAGTTTCAAAGATATTTCTTACTAAAAGTTGCTGCTCTCTTGATTCCAAATTTTATCCAAATCGGTTAGTATTCTAAGACAAAGAGCAATATTTCCTATCTGTAAAGTAATGTTTTAATGAAAACATGCAAAATAATTGCAGACAAATATCAACTCACGGCACGGCTAAATCAATTAAAAGCCATTTTCATATTCTTGTAAATAAAAGTAATTTTTATGTGCCTCTTACAAAAATAATCTCTCTTCTGAGCAGGTACCTAATCTGAATTCAAACTTTGGATTTCCCCTAATCAATAATAATAATTCTAAAACACAAAGAAAACACCAAAATTGAAATGGAACCGAACATCTAAAAATATTTTATAGGTAGATGTAAATTTTGAATAAGATCTAACAAAAAAGAAAAACATGAGAATAATAATGACCTACAAATGTAAATGCTAATTTTTATAAAGTCAAATGCCATATTACTCTTCAAGGAAATACCAACAGCCACAAATAAGATATCATAATGAAGCCATTCACAAAATATCAAATCTATATTATGCAAAATTGTCGCCAGCCGCATTTCTCTTTTTACTTTCACACTAAAAGCTATTGCGAAATGTTAACAATAACTTGGTACGTTTAAAAAGTAAAAATTAGCAAAAATATGTGTCTGATTAACTGTCAGTCAGCCCTCAGAATGACACCAGTAGCTGTCGCTTGAAACGTGTTCATATGCCAGAATTGTGACATCTCTTTATCAGATTAGCATGGTTATTGGTAATTGTCCATACTAAATAGACATTAATTCTCCAAGTCAGTGCTTGGATGTGTAAATATCTACCTACCAATTGTTTCTTTCAGTTAATAAAGATAATCAGTTTGTTAAACTTTTTTGGCGTTTGGAAATCTATATTCATCATACATACGATTAGGTAACCAACCAAAACATGACAGTCAATTGGGAGCAATAATTTACAAAATTAATTTTAACAGCTGAACAAATGCCAGAATATTAGATTATATATTAACATCCAGCTTAGAGACAAACTGGTCTTGTAATTGACAATTGTGTATTGCTTAGCATGGTCAACGCATTTATTGGAAACATTAAGCGCAGCATTTGCTGGAATGGACACGTTCTGGGTCATGGGAGACCAAATTGGATTGGTGTGGCAAAGCTCAAATGTGTTGCACCACCTCACTTGGTAGGACTGTGCACCACCAGAACACATGTCTCCGTGATGATCACAGGACACGTGTAATCCCGGATCGAACTCAGTGAAAGCAAATCGTCAACACAGCTAGCTAGGATGTTCCAGCAGCCCCTGAGACGTGCAACGTGAGCCCACTGGGTTGGTGTATAGTTATGTTCGGGGGGATTCTTCAATATCGGCTAATAGAGTGATTTATTCAGCAAGTAGAAGGGACGTGGTCACCTAGCTGATGGATTAAATTAATACAAATGCCCAAAATGTCATAAAAAATGACTTCAACTTTTGACATATAATTTTCATCTGCTATAACAGATAGCAGAAAGGCAAAAATTGGGAAAATTAAAAAAATATTAAATTACAGAATTCTACAATTTGATAAAAATAAGATTTTACCTAGATATAAATTATAATTTTTATATTATGCTAATTTTGTTAATAATATATCATATCTTAATATCTAAGCTTTCGCTATCTTTTCCTAAAATAAACAAATAAACAAATAAATTTGTGTTATCTTTTCAATCAAATGATGATCATCGCTATGTATTTTGCATATTTATATTTATCAGATGATTTCTCTAAATAACTTAGTTAAACTTAACATACATAGGTTATACCTGACGTAGACATTTCCTTTGAGAAAGAAACATCTTTTTAAGACAAAATGTAATTCAAGAAATTATGGATTCAAATCAAAGAATTTAATAAATAAAAAAAAAACATGGGATTGGATATATTCTAATAATTTTTACTTAATAAATACATAAAAGAGACAGCAACTAAAAAATAATCAAATTAAAATATACTCTCCTCCCTTTTAATAATACAAGTAAATTACAAAAAAAACTAAATCGTAATTATCAGTAATTTGATTTAAAACAATATCAATTAATTTGTTCTATTTTGTTATTGACAAAACTGGCTAATACCTACTTATTTTTGATTATTTATCTTTTTAACTTTCTATCATTACATATTATTTGTCATCAACGTTTCTTCGATATGTAAGTAAACGAAAAGAGATCAAAAAGTCTGCTTTTCTATTATTTCTAAATAAAGGTGCAAAGTCTGTCGAACTAATTTTAAACCACATGAGGTCCATGATCACAAATTGAAAGTTTTGACAAAAAATAATAAACCCAATCGTTTCTCTTTTAGTCTTTGAAACAATTATACAAGACCTCCTAAAGAGTATCCTCGAGAAAAGTTTTAGATTTATATGTCTAATCATGTCTTCTGATGGAAAATGCTATCACATTTCTTTAACAGTGACTACGTATCTGATGTAGGTAAAACTAGTTAGATAGATACAAACATATTTCCAATAAAAGCACATACAAAAGATTTTTGCCAACCTATCAGGATAATTATTTAAGCTAAGTCGACGTTAGTATAAAATTTGATAAAATATATACTTTTCGACCCACTTATTACAAAATATAAATATCTTTTTTCATAACTAAATCAACCGCCGACAGAAATATGAAAAACAAAAATCGAGAATATTCTCTTTTTATTAAATTGATGTCATTTAGTTTCTTTGCTTTTACTGATTAAATGGTTTGTACCATAGCTAGAAATTGTTATATGTAGGTATTATCTATCTTTTATTGCAATTAGTTCTAAATTCTACCTAAAAAATTAAATTCATTCAAAAAGGTACAAGTTTGAGACAATTGAATACACAGAGACCCATTCTGATTTGTATCAATCCAGTTCTTTCATATTTTGTATGTGGTCTTTGTTCTTATTTCACTGGAGGGTTTCAGACATTTACATTCCAGTCTGCTTTATTCTTCCCAACACATCTAATTTCAGCTACGACTCTTTTGTTGTCAGGTACATGAACTTTCTGTTGACATCCGACCATGGTCAACTTCAAAAATCTTGAGAAACCTATAGTATACTGAATATGAAAGATTAAAAGTGCAACTAAATCCATTTTTTGCTTTAAAGTTAAAAAATTGTGTTTTTATACAAACAAAACTAAGTGAGGATACTTTATGAGTAAAAAATTTTGACATATGGAACATTAGGAAAACATAATACGCAAACATGGTAGGGGTTTAAATTGTAAAAGGGGTTAGCAGAATAGAGCTGAAGATAAGGCGAACACAGCATGCAGCAAGAAATTTAATCTCCTCGGCTAATGAGATTGAATTTCTTCAAGAAATAAATAGATTGGTGTATTTTATAGATCACCACCAGGTGTAATTGGTATTTTTACCACGCTCAATATCACTATAGAAAAATAAATAATATTATTTTAGAAAACAAAATGTAAATTTGTTTGTAAGCTGTCGTCCACAATCTAAATGCTATTATCATGTAAAATTATAAAATTGTAAATTTATAAGCTTTAAAAAATATATAAACAACAATTATGTGATACATGATACTAACATTAGATATTGCACATAATTAACTTATCAAATAATTTATGAATAACAAATTTGATCTTTGTCGATGAAACCACATTCCAGACCATGTTAATCGTCAGAATATTCAATCGGAGGTATAATGGGGAAAAAATTGTAAACTTTCCTGTGGTTACGTTTGGGCTAGGGCTCATACGTCGCAGAGTTTTCTCTATTGAGAAAAAATGGTGATACTCGTTTTTGGAGATCTGCATGAATCTATTTTATCATTTAGAAAAAGATATTAAAAATACAATAAATGTCGCCCCAATAATATAAGATTTTGGCAACTTTTTGAAGAAACATTACAAATTGTGTGAATTTTCTGCTTGTTCACTGGACCTTTACCCCTCGCGGTAATTTAAAAAGAAATTTGGATATATTAGAACAAAAAGAAACTATTCGACAGTTCTTTGGACAATGCTTCAACAATTTTCGGGGACGTTATCAAATGTATCTACATGTTGAAGGATTTTAAAGCATGTTCTTTAACTGCTTTAATACACATATTTTGTATAAAATCATTGTTGTCTAATGCGACTGATAAAATATTAGGAGAACTTTTTTGGAACATCGGCATTATAAATGCGTAAGCCTTTGGCAATAGGCCGTTAGCTCTATGAGCTGATAAGCCTTACCAGAGTATGAACTTCTGAAAATAGACCAAATTTTGGACATCTATAACTCAAACGATTTTAAACCTAGGATATCCAAATTCAAACAATTTATTAAGCTTTAATAACGTGTGCAAATTTCATAGAAATCGGTTCGGTGGTCTTCGAACATATGCATAGTTCGAAGACTACCAAACCGATTTCTCTGAATGCTTAAATTTTTCCATTTTTCTAAAATTGTTTCTTCTTTCTTCCTTCATCACCGATAATAGTATCTAAACTCCAATCGATTTTAATGAAAATATATTATAAGAGTCTGAGGTACTATAGAAATTCCATTTTAGTTTTGTCAATATACCCTAGCAACCGCCTAGAAACGAGTAATATTGTTAGTAGTATAAAACGAAACTTCATTGATTCAACTCATATTTGGTATATTGAAAAAGGATAAAATTAGATGTTGATTGGGAAAAAAATTACGCTAATTGGATAAATGGTTCGTTAGATACACCATTCCTAAGTTATACCTAAAATAGACTAAATAAATTTGCAGTTTTGTTAGTTTCTAGTGAAAGATATTTTATGGAAACAGTTTGAATAGCTTTGCAATAATCCAAATATAGTTTTGTACTAAAAGTTATCTATTTAGTTACAAAATAAAATTAAAATTAAAATAAATGAAATAAGATTGGCCAAAATGGCTCAACTGATGGTTAGCTCTCCCAAAAACAAATTCCCAAAAATATTTGAAAAAAAGAAATTAAAAATGGTTAGCTAATGGTGTTTAGGTTAGTACGGCTCTACTTATGTCGATATCATTCTGTAAGTAGCTATTTCAGTATATACCTAAATTAAATTAATTTATAAGATTTTAGAGATAAAAATAACTAAAAATATTTTACTCTTGATTCAATATTAGGGTACAATTTAGAGATAGCTAATACCTCTAATTTTCTTACATTATGAGCTCTAAAATCTTAAAAACTAATTAAAATTTATGTACCGAAATAGCTGCCAATTCAATAATATCTAGTTAGAGTCATACCAACCTAAAATCCATAGCTGACCATATTTAATTTCATGTAGTTTTGGCTTTTCTTTTTGGGACAGCTACAAGTGAACCATCATTTAGGCCTTTTGGTCAATCTTATCCCTCGCCGTCGTTCCCTGGGGAAGTCTAGAGCCCCATGAATTTCATACTTCCCGTGAATGGATTGGGCTAAAATTTGGTACAAAAGTATCAGATTTTTTGTGGAAAAAATCGATAAAGGGGCCGATGATGTCATCAGGTCTAAAAATTAAAGTTTGTACGATTAACTTCAAATTTTGAGTATAGATCCACTAGGCATTCATTCATACAAATCCATAAAATAGTTTTTGAAAAATATTGATTATCGATTTTTTTGGGGGGGAAATCGATATTTTGGACAAAATCACTTAAATGGCTCAAAATTCAAATGAAGCATACTATCTTGCTCAAATTTGACATTTTGAATTAAGAAGGCATTAAAAATACTGTATTAGAAAGTTGAATGCCTCACTATTATGGTTATTGATCTATGAGGTCCATAAAAATTGAATATTCTAAAAATTTATTCACATATAAAAGGCTCTGTTTAATTTAAAATAGTTTATAGTTGGTTTCCAGATCATTTCTAGTAGTTTTGGAATAATTTCCTGACATAAAATTGAATTTCAGAAAAATAGATTTTTAATATTAAGTAGATCTGGTCACAAAATCAGTGTACCTCACTTTTTTACTTCAGATAAAGCTATGGATTTCTTATTTGGCACATTAATAACATATCAGATGAAGAATATGTAGGTACACCAAATATGAACGAATTTCAATGAACTATTTAATTTTTATTAGGAAATTAACTTTACTTTTTCTGGATAAATATATCTTTATGAAATTTTCCACAGTTGATGAACAAGTACTACTACACAATCCACTGGAATATTAAAAAATCTAAACGGCAAAAACCTTTTCAATTAAAAAAAATCGATTTTTTTGGCTCTCAGATAGCACACTGGCCACAAAAATCAATATTTAAAAAAACTCGGAATATATGTACGTATATCAAACTATGAGGTATTGGCAACGTACCAAATATTAATTAACTCTATTAATATTTGGCTTAAGATTGATCTTGTACATTTTGTCATTTTGCGATTAACTTCATTTTTATGTGACCATATAAAATTTTACACCAAAATTCGGCAAGAGAATTTGGTACACTGATTCCAAATTTCATGCAAATTTGTTAAGTCGTTTTCTAGCCATCTGAGATAAACCTTGGGGAAGGGAGGACCAATTATTAACATTTATATAAGTGATACGTTAAATTTAACTTTGCGTCCAAAGTTTTATTTAAACATTCGTATGTGATAATAGCACTTTGAGATACGTGATATTTAACGTTATGTGTTAGACGGTATTTAACATTAATACGTGATATTAATATCGTGTGAGAAATTATATTATACATTTAGTATGTTATAGTTTGAATTGGCAATGTGTAATATAAGGAACAAAATAAAGATGGTCAGCCAGATTTACTTTTCTCATTTTCTAGTTTTTAAAAGTAGCCGAGCCCATAATTCACGTTTTCTAACGCTAATCTGAATGATTGTTTCTTAAATAGAAAAGCCATTTGACAAGTGATTAATATCAATAATCCAATATTAATGAAGCGTAGACGATATACACCTCTGACATTGATTCTGAAAATTTCAATATGATCATAATTTAGAGGAGGAACTCTTAAGAAATAATAATAATCTGATTTCAATATGCTATCAAGTGTACAGAACTGGAGTGGTGGACGTGCTGTGTTTAAAGTGCGAGAGAGACTAGCTTCAACAAAGAGACGTTGCATTATTCAACTGCATCAATTTTTGAAGAAAAACACTGAAAATTAAAACAGTATGCCTTAGTACATTATATGAAACGAGACATAAAATTATATCACATTAAGTTTTAATTACTGTGTAATCAGTATGCAAAATGCTGTGTTATTTATGTAATAGAAATGTCAATTCATTTTTAATAGTGTTAAGATCATGCTTCAGGTCCTTGTGGAGCATACTACCACTACCTACATATCTACTCCAGAGACTATTCTCAAGAGCTTTTAGACAATATATTGGAGCCACTAAACCAGCAGCTTTCTGTTTGTAGAAACAAATAGAAATCGTAGAAGAATTGCGTAAGATTTTAAATACCTAATCTATGAAAATCATGTACTTCTATCATGTCAATATACAAACTCTACCAAAGTCTATTAACCCTTGAGGGCCTTGGGGGATTGATATGTACCCATTGTACATTGGAGAATCCAAAGTGTCACCTCCACATTGACAGCGGTACATAGAGGAGGATTTAAATGTAGGAGAGATCATATTTGTGGTTGCCAGTGGAGATTTGGAGAAAACCGTTTTTTGCCACCAGCTAAGAGATGAATAACGGAGAGCTTTACCACCCATCAAAGCCGCATGATGTGGCTGGGACTAAGGGCTATACTTACCATCAGCCGGACATGTCCACTAAATCCGACTGCCTCCGTTTGAGACCAGTTACCCTTGGCCATTCAGCCTCTCAACACGGTGACTTAGACTTATTCGAGTGGTCGACTCTAGATCCGCTGTGTTCTGTAGCACCAGGGTTACCTCATGGAGGATGTGGCTCTTCACCCTGCACAGACGGTCTTGCTTCATGAGAGGCTAAGGCTAATCAGCTCCGACATTAGCTATATTTGCATCAACGAAGCCTGGGGGGTGGTGGACCCCTTAATTTATTAAAAATAGATATGTACATATAATAGTATTGACTATTGGGTTTTGTAACCTCATACCATGTTGAAATCAGGCAAATGGAACTCAATCGATAAATATAAACTATACCTCTGTCATAAATTCACTTTCATATACTTTGAGTTACTTTATTTTTGTTGTGGACATCGGACAATGTAATCTTTTGAAATTCCATACAAATCGGTTCATATTTATTTTCAACAAGCAATTTGTGATAATTCTGAGGGTTAGGGGGTCGGAGTAGCTCATCTAAGGAAGCAGACAATGAGTATTAACAATTTCGACAGTATCAGTAATATGATTCAACAACGTTTATTTAAACTTCAAAATGTAAATGACATCATCATCACATTGTTCTTGGTAAGCATATTATATGACAAACACTTGAACCTGTTTCATTTGAATGAATTTTTTAAATAAAAGAGAGTAGTTTTACTGATACCTCACGTTTTAAAACAGATATCTGTTTATGTTTTAGACAATGAAGAAACTTGGGGATCCTCCAAATTAGCAGATAATTACCTATGTATAGTTACAAGACACACTGCAGGTTTCAAGAAATCTAGCGTGAGAAACCTTATTATTGAAGCAATACTAAGTGGGCACACAAATATTTTTAACAAACTAATTTGGTTTTAACCTACTTAATCAATCGCGTACAACATAGTATAAAAATTAATCAGGTACTCAACATGGAAACAACTTCTTCAACTAACTCTTAAGCAACAAACCTAACGAATAAATGAAGAGTAATTGGAAAAGATAACTGCTCTGTACTGCATAGCAGTACCAGGTACTTGTAGTAATTGCAATGACAACTATACAAATTATCGTCTGGGGTTGTCATTTAATTTAACATAAAATTACATATTATGTGCAAATTAAGTGCAAGATAATCAGCTATTGTCTGCTTCAACAACTTCATAGATCGACGTCTGACCATTTTGTGTGAAATCATGTGGCGCTGTATTGTTCCTGTGGTACGGCTCAACGCGATCAACTCGACAGAGTCCGCTTGTCTTGAGCACAGGAGTAGGCAGTGGGAGTGGTGTTTGTAGAGACCTGCTGCTAACCGGACTGATTGCCAGCTTCTACGGCGCCTCCAAGAGTTCAGATCACAGACAGCTAGTGAGATCGGATACCAGGTTAGCATAGAGAGAGGGCTTACAGTTAGAACGACTGTCGTAAGTAAGACGAGCAGGTCTTAGCACGCTGCCTCCTCCTGATGAAAGTCCTCATTATAATACTGTTTTAAATTGTAATTGAAATTAAATTACATTATAGGAAACAGTGTTAAATTACACATATGGTGTAAGTGTTATGACATACTATATTAGGTACTATTATTACTAAAAAATTAGTGTCCAGTAGTAAAATCATGCACCTATTTATTTCATTTGATTCCATCTACAGACAACAATCTATGTAATTAAAAAATAATAACACCAAGAATTGAAATGATTGGCAAACATAATGATGAAAAAAACAAGTCGCCTATAACTAATGATATAATGACGCGATGCTAATCTTCAGATATTTTTGTTGAAACTTACTGATAAATAACTAAAATATATTTTATAAAATAGAAATTTTGGGTATCAGCGGCTAGCAATGCAATGTCAACCAACCTGCTAAATTCTCCCTGAAATGTAGCTTAACTAGCATACATTATCTACATGTTTCCACTGGCAAAAACTACAACACCCACTGAGTTGCATAATACAAACCGCCTAATATATGCCAGAAACAGCCTCAGACTACAGCAGGTCCACAAGCAAGCACCGCCCTTAAGGAATGAATGGCTACAGGTACCGTACCAGAGGTCTATTCAAATCATAAAATTATTCTTACTACGAAGCTATACCTCAATAACCTACATGTAATACACATCTAACTAGATTAATTATAGCGGACATATGTAAGTGACAAGGTAGGTAATGTATTTACGCGTGTAATGCATTATTAGGTAAGCCGTGTTTGACATCACAAGCTCTATGGGAAGTCACCGATGCATTACATTGCGTATCATTTGTATGTGCCTCACATACATGGTCTAAAAAAACTACAGATGATGCTTTTGATAAAACAAAATTTTTCTAGAAGCAGAACCTGGGTGATTGGTAGAAGCAGTTCAGCACTCTTACCACCAACGTCATACACAGAATCAAAAGCTCTACCTTCGGCTACCTGGCGAGGTTGTCAGGAATCGTTGAAAATGACTGACGGATCAACGGGAGGTAAAGGCTATTCGATTCTAATGACCAAAAACATGTCGAACTGTCTTAGGTAATATCCCGATATAAAACCGAGACGGCCGGTTGGTTTCATATTGATTCAGGTTGATATGGGAAGACAAGAGAACATTGTTATGTGCAACTGGTTAACTATAAACTATAAGAGAGATCATTGCTATCATAGAAAAAAAATCTTGCACTGATACAATCAAATTATGCGCAAAAACTATAAGTTGTTGTTTATTTACGAAATCTTGATGTTTTAGGATTAATTTACATATTATATAAAGAAAGGTACTATTACTTAATTTAATTATAGCTAGCAAAAATTTTTACACAACACAGGTTATGATAAAGTTCGATGTTAAACTAGATTTGTTAAAAAATATATATAGATTTTCTATAATCGTCAAAATTAGCTCATTATATAAAATTTTGTTCTAAAAAAACCAAATATGTAAGTATACATAACTAAGAAATGAGTGATCTTTTATTCGACAAATCTATGTAAAATTTTCAAACTTATCCAAATAAAATAAGAGCCTTTATGTAGAAAAAACCGCCTAATGGCTATAATGACTCTTTAAACAAAAAAATCTTTCAAAAAGCACCTTAAAGCATAATGTAAATTGGAGATTCTTTCGTAGAAATCAATTTGTTGGCTTTTCAACAAAATTTTTAAAAAATATCAAAGGTACACCTTCAGTTTGTGAATCCTTAAGAGACATCGTGATGGCCAACCTTAAATCTTTTTTTTCTATATTGTATGAAATTTGGGAGCTCTTTACCAATATGTTTTATGTAAACATTTTTCAGGGTCTCTCTAAAAATGAGATTGGCTCAAAACCTGAAAGTAAAAACAAATATTTTTTGGTTTAATAATGAAAAAAGTCATAAAATGTATTGTTAAACATGCAAGAAAATGAAAAATTTAATTCAATCTTTATCCAACGTCAAAAATTAAGATCCAAATCCATGGTATCTCTGCGCTTCTCCGGCAAATAAAAATGTGGAGGGATGGTTTAAAATGTATTTCTGAAATATAAAAGTATAATTTATTAAAATAACACAACATTTGTAGAACCATATGAACAAAAAATTAATAAGTCTCATTCAAACGTTTTCGTTTATTGTCAATAAATGAAAACGTTTAAATAAGACTTATTTTTGTTCATATGGTTTTATAAAGTATAAATTTTTGAAATGAAACTTTCAGAAAACCCAATGCAGTTGGGAAATATCTAGTTTATTTTAATATATCTGTGTGTTAAATTTAAAATCAACAATATCATACTAGGAAGAAAAGATTGCAAAATTTTAACAGCTTAAGACATAAAGGGAAGTCATGATATTAGACATATAGCTACATCTTAATCAATTTCCTCCAAATTAATCAAGAGATCTTAACTATTTCAAAAAGCACATTTTATGCAAATATGGATGCGTGAAGTATCATTTCTCTAAAATTGTAATTGTATTCTTTATTATTTTATATCAAAATACTGCTGTTGATCTTATTTCAACTGGAATGTCAAGGTATTGATTGATTAAGATAGACATTCGTGAACCGCCCCAACTTAACCACTCAGCCTCTGCACAGCTTCCCAATTGTTCCCATATTCCTCAGGTGTGGTCAAATGGGAGGGTCGACTTCCGCTACTCGATCCATTGCGTACAATCGAACTGGCGGTGATTTCAAGAGCCAGTTATCAATATTTCTCATCAATTTTTCATATAAAATTAATATAAATACATGAGAATTATGCGAGTAAAATAATAATAATGGAATGACAAAACTATAATAATTTATTATTTTGGAACCATTTTATAAATCATAGAAAACACCTTCTATTCTCTTTCATCTAAAAATTATAATTACAGATATGTTTCATCAGTTAAAATTTTACCAAAAACAAGGATATTTAAAAAGAATCTATAAGGTACATCTACATCACATTGGTCACCAAAATTAATAACAATAATGCAATAAATACAAAATCAGCTCTAATTTATTTTCTAATGTAGTTAAATAAAGAAAACGTCCTGCTGTGTTTACCAATAATACATCGTTTGTTACGAAAGCAGAAACAATCATTTGATTTAGAAACTGAAAAATCAAATTTCTTCTGAATTTAATTTCACTTTTGTTGTAAATATCAACCCTAGGTAGACTTCGCATTTTTTAATACGGTAGACTTTGGGAGGTGATGGTGGTACCCCCCGTAAACTAAACTTACTTCGGAGAGCTGAACTCTGAGATTATGAAGCTATTAAAAACAAAGTATATTAGAAGATTGCCGGTACAAGGACCACTAAACCAAGACTGGTCTATAAAAATCACTTTTTCAAAAGTGATGTTCGAGTGTGCTGAATTAAAAGCTCTAATTAGTTAAATAATTTGCTTTTTGTAGTTTCTAGTGGTCTTGGAATCAGTTCAGTGACAAATTAATTTGAGAATTGGCTTTTGAATCAGTGAACCTCAATAATTTAAGATCGGTAAGTAGTTCATAAAGATATGTCAATTTTAAAGTCAATATAATATTTACCATATTCTCTATTAATATAAAATTTTTTTCGATGAAAATATCAACTTTGATTAGACACCCAAGGAACATTTCACTAGATTTAAAAGAAACAAAATCGTTAAAATGACTCTCTAGTTGCACGCTGGTCACAAAAATACACTTTTATAAAAACATAAGAAAATTATATGTTTGCAATACAAAATCAATTTAATGATTTTTTCACTTCAGGATTGCACATTTAGTAAAAAAAGATACATTTTGCTTTATTTTATTTCTAGAGAGCCGGTCGTCACGTGTACTTAAGGCGGCGGGAAATCTATGTAAACTTAAGGTTCCGCAAGAGATTCCAAATTTCATGTATATCGGTTGGAAATCTATTATGTTCAAATTTCAAATGTGTTATAGGGGGGGAGGGGTAACTACTCCCCCACACTCTGAAGTCTGAGAAAGGTTAACATACAATTCAACAATTGCTCGTGATTTTGAAAACAACTAAATTTAATACAAAAAAGTAAATCTACTTTAATCGCAAACTATTTGTTTGAAATATAGTTTGGACAAAATAAAATATAAAATAATAATTTATTTATGATATTCTTCCTAAACAATAAACATTATTCTGCTTAATTTTTTGTTTTACTTTCTATTGAAAGAAGTTCGTGCCGAAGTCTATAGCTTTAAACAGAAAATGGGAAACAGTGTCAATTAAACCAAATTCTTTAACAGAATTAAAATCTTCAAGTAAAAAGAGCAATGATTGTATAATTGTATTGATAGTCGAGACGTGATATTTTCAAATTATTTGGATAACTACTTTGTAAAGAATTAAAAAAACATTGTTATAGGAAATCTGGTATCGTAGCATTTTTTTAAAAATAATACAAAACCGTTAAACTAATAATAATTGTGCCAAATACGTAAATCATGAATAACAAATGATTACAGTTATACCTAATTTAGAATAAATGCATACTTAAATAGAAAATTGTCAATCTTCCAATTGTTTAAACTATAGTCAATTAGTCGTAATCAGATTAAAAATGTACATAATAAATATATCAAATTTTGCTATTTCAATATTATTTCTAGTTCACGGTCCTCTTAAAAATGAGGTTTGTCCAAAATATACTCTTTTGCAGAAAATTACATTCGAAAGTCAAATATTAATAGAATCGATTAATATTTGGTAGATATGTTGCAAATTATAATATTCTAGGGTTTTAAAAATATTAATTTTTGTGACCAGGATGCAGCCTGATAGCCCAAATATCGATATACTCGTATGTTATATTATAGTTTTGCTAATGTTGAAACATATAGCTGAAAAACGATGTGATATCTCATTTATACAAAAGATTGTTTGATTGGCGCATAGCATGTAATGAGTTTTCATTACAGAAAATTTTACCACATAGAAGATTATTTGGCAAAGTATCATGAATTCAAATGGAAATAAATCTATGCTTGAAATATTTTGATTAGAAACTTTAGCAACCTGCTCTATTCAATAACATATAATTTATTGAGCAGGATCTTCCTTATATCTGTCACTACAAAAGAAAATATATATAACTAGTAAAATTGTAGCTTCAATCATTGGAATATTCTTATAACTGGGCATAGTAATAATTTCGAAATTTGGATCATCCATATATTCCTGATATGGCAATACATATAATAATATACCTCTATCAAATAATAGGCAGTAGGAGGTATGTATTGTTGTTCGAACCAGAACTAAATATCAATCCAGTGCCAAAAACAGCATGAAATATTTTATTTGATCAAAGATAAATATACACTAATAAGTTAACCTTAACTTCTGTCAAAAAATTATGAATAGTTGGTAAGATCAAACTAAACCAAAAAAATTATTATTTTGTCTCAAATATTAGGTAGGTAACACAAACTACAGAAAAAGAATGGATACATGTAGGTATCATCTTAAAAATAATACAGAAAATACAGTATATCTAAAAACAATTTCCCAAAACTGCAAAACAGAAAAGGTTTGATACCATTCCAATTAAAGACTTTGAACAATAAAGAAAAAGGGCCTAGTCTCTAATTGGACGCCAAAATTAATCACCCAAAAAATCAGTGTGGCCCCGCCCCATTGTGCTTCTATTTCAAACAATTAATAAAGTCTACCATCTGGTAGCAGTCCAATCTTTTCTTCAATATCCATTCATTCATCCTCGCTGTCCTAACAATAATTGTAAATGGGCGTACAAATTCGAACAGAAAATCGTGTTCAGTAAATGGTAGCAATAGATATATTCTAATAATACAATAACAACAAAAATAATCTTTGAAAGATTGTAGATTTAAACGGTTGAATAGCCTTAAACCTATTTTCTTGTCCACCTGATTTACTTTGCTTTCTTTAGATTGAAATATTTAGCACCTATCTACATAGAATTGCTTGAAATAGTTTAGGAATTTGTAACACAAAGTTTTATCATATTGTGTGGTTATCTGGTTAATTTGTTTGAGCAATTTGTCGAGGTAATTCATATTTTATTTTTAAATATGTAAATGAAAAATGAAATTCACTTTTTTGCATAAAAAATAACTTGTTGAAGAGAAACAGTAGCCATGGGCTTAGTCAGATTTTTATGGGGGGGGGGGGGTTGATCAAATCAAGCAATGGAACTAAAAATCGAGCTACACGGAACTATTACATACATTTATTTACTGCTCATTTTATACATGTTCCGTTTGCCAGATAGAGTGAATTTGTAAACAAATATGATGGGAACTCTAGGGTGACTCGGTACTAAAATCTTTTCAGCGTCACCCAAGTCACCCCCCTGGCTACGCCGCTGGTAGCAGAAATAGCAAAGTATTGGAGGTACAGGCATCAATTTTACCAAACTTGAACAATCATATGAAGACATGCAGCAAAAGCAAGTTGTTACCAAATATTTAGTTGTTATAATCGATCTAAAAAAGAAACTGGTAAGTACTCTGCTCTCAAAAGTTATAAAACAAAAACAAAATATAGGCATATAATATTCACAGAATAAATGGATAAACAACGATATACCAATATGTATTTATCTGTGTTTAAAGAAGCTACCACGTTATCCGAATAATTAGCAAAACTATTGAAATAGGTATCTGTAAAATTTTATTAGGTAATTATAAAATTCTATATACAGTAATATTTTTTGCGTAGACACAGGAGAAATTGAATTGAAAAAATCTAAAAAAAGCGAACATTAGCAGCTAATAACACCCAGATAATATGGGTGGCCATAGTAGTCATAGTTATAGCCAACAGTGGACAAACAGGCGTGCTGTAAATCTAGTGGAGGTATAAAAAAAACAGAATGAGCTTATTTTTGGTATATTGCAGAGGAGTAACTATGATTATGGTGTATAATGTATCATCTAGGAAATCAAAATGTGTTAAGTGCAATTTAGCGTTAAAATGGACATTTTAGCAACCGAAGCTTGGTGATTGACAGAAATTTAACTTTTCATTGAAAATATATAAAATAATCAAACGTCAATCACCGGAGCGATGCTAATGTCATGAAAATAAAGACCTATTAGCTTAATAGATATCTAAAAAGTGTACATATTTAAATAAATTACTTCTATGTAATAGCAATTAACTTACTAAATATAACCATCTTTGAAGTTCAAAATGAACATAATAAAATGTTTTCCCACAATATAGGTAATGCTATTTGTCATAAATCGTTGAAAAATACTATAAAAATATTGTAACTGTCTGCCATGATGAAATTCCATTTTTTCATGAGAAACTGGTTACCATAAAGTCATTTTTCCTCTGTGGGAGATTGCTAACTAGGCGCGCATCTTGAAATGACTATAGTAGTTCAGTTGATAACAAATTGTGCATTTTCCAGGAGGCTTGGAGGCACCTACTCAGTCAGTCACTCTAAATTGTGCCTTTAACAAATTAAGTTCTGATTCCATTGAATGGAATTTAATATTTAATCAACCAAATAATTTTGTATCTAATAATTATGTCAAAGATGTTTCTGGAGATTTATGTATAGTCAGGCAAACATTCAGTATTATTAACCATCAAGAGTATCACCAGTTACCTGTCCAAAATAATGGGTGGCCAGAAATCTTATGGCTAGTCAATACTGGGCATAATGAGCATTGTAAACAGTCTTTACAAGCAACCGTTTTAACATTGAGATCGAATATTTAAATATTAACATGAGGCTAGACGGAACAAAATCCACTAACTAACAATTTTTGAGAATGATCTGTTACCACAGACATTTTATTATAAGTAATTAGCCATAGTAAACGATAACAGTTCTAAATATAGCAGCGACATCTTGTTGTTTAACTGAACTTGCATATAGACCATACACTGACCTTTCAAGAAACTATAATTACCAGGATGATACCTGAGTAATACGGGTATATGACGAATAAAACTATCTACATTATACATGGCGGCTGTTTTCATATACAGCTCAAATTAAAATTAATTGCCAATAACACAATCATCATTTAACTGTCGAGACAATATTAAAAATATGATTTTTTTTCACAGATATTAGTTATCAAAAGTTGGATGTGAAAACTTGTAAATTAATTGAATTCTAAAGTGAAACAATCATTTAAAAAACACATTTATCAACTTCACGTTGAATATTTTGATTGTATTTAATTCATATCCCTCGATCCAGATTTCAATTCAATTAAATAAATTTCAAAAAAGCAATAGAATGTCAAAATGTAAGCACTATATTCTCAAGTAAAATAGGTAATTTATAAATCGTACACAGCAGATTATAAGTACAACTATATATCTCGTAGAAAATTTTAAAAATATAAACAAAATGTCATCTATTAAATTAGAAAAAATAATTTACAGTTACTTTTAAGCCATACAGAAAAATGATATTAAATTACATAAAACGTTAGGCATGTAGATATAATCCAAAAAGAAATGACAAAATCAGAAGCGGAATCAAGCAGGGTCGCCAATTTTTTTTATATAAAAACATACTGTGAATGCAAAAGTAAATAAATCTTCATTTTAAATGCCTGTCAAAAAATTTCAGCACTATTTATAGGCTACGCTCCTGAGTTGCCATGTTTCATCGGAAATTGAAACACCCAACCCCCATCGACAAAAAGCTATATCCGACCCTGCAAAATTCATTTTGTGGGCCTATAAACCAGAGTATTTCATACAGAAATTTACAATTACAGTAAAACAGCTGTTGTTGTTGTTAGATTCACGGCACCACGAGGATACAATGCTCATGAAGGCGACTTGCGGGCAATATCACAGTGCCAAGGAGCCCTTTAGCTCTGATCCGCGATACAATTAACACGGTCCTTGGGCTAAGACCGACTAATCAGGCGGGTCGGAGGTGGATTGTCTAGTACCTGAGCACTTTTGGAACTCTGTCCACCAAGTAACACTTAAAGTGTGCCAACACAGGGGCTCGAACCGGGTTCTCCGTGATCCGTAGTCCATCGCGCACCCACTCGGCTACCGGCTGCTCAGTTAAACAACAGTTATCCACCACTTAAAATAGTTGGTCTTGACACTGCAGTTTCTGCACATTTGTGTGTGGGTTGAGTTATTTAAGGCCTACTTTAGTATATTGACAATTTTCTTTTTAATCATTTAACGTTAAATCCTGCATATTACTTATAAGTTTGAAGTACTAAAAAATTGACTGTAGTATAATCTTAAAACATACAAACCCGACATAAAGAAACGTTGTCTAAAGTTAACAATTGTTTTCTAAATCAAACCCATCAATTCTTTAGTATAAAAAAATAAAAATAGACTCTTTTGATTGAAATAGTTTAAAAGTTCATACAATCATTTAAAATAATATTAAATGACTTAAAGCAGACAAGAAGAAAATAAGTAAATAATTTTACATAGTAACGTGCCAATTTGTCGGGCCGCTATAGAAACAATACCCAACTAATCTAGTTTACATAAAAACCATTAATTAACGAAGTAGTTAGATACATATTTGTAAATGGACGGAACGATAATATAAATACCAAAAAAATACAACATTAGAGTTGTATGGTATCACAGTTTCATTAAATATGAGAATAAAACATATAAAATGCGATAAAAATATCTGTGCAAATGTTACCTTTGTGCAAATTAAATCTAAAGTAATATTTGTACAATTAATTAAACATGACAAAGTAACATGATTTTAGTAAACATTAAATAAAAAACAAAAAAACAATGAGTTCTACTAAATTCTTTTCTAATAAAAAGATGTTGATGGAAATTATGATCGACAGTGTAGTAAAGGATCCAGACTCAAGATACCTATTAAAAATAAGCTGTTTAGCATTCGACAACTGGTTCGATTTGTATTATTACTATAAAATGATCTATCCATACCAACAGATTCTAAAGGAAAATGTCATGAATATATACATACCATGAGATTCTAAAGGGTATGTCATGAATATATCAATACCATGAGATTCTAAAGAATGATGTCATGAATATATCAATACCATGAGATTCTAAAGGATAGTTTACAATTTAACCAAAAGTAATTATTCGAATATATACCAGATTATTTGGAAAAAAGGAAATGATATAATCAGTAAAATCTCATACCATTTTCTTTGAAAAATGTCGTTTATGCTGTGAGGAAACCTTAAACCAGAATTGCAATTTGACAAGCAATTGATAAGCTTTTTAATATAATTAATATTAAAATAAAATTTAAAAGTTAAAAATTGAAAGCGTCAAAACTGATCAATTGTTCATTTTTTAATAATAACATGAAATTTTAACAGAGTATCTGTGTTATTTCTGCAAAATCAGTAGAGATATTCACTGATATGTAAAAATATAGATATTGCTACTCGTCGTTTACATGAACCTTCCATTGACCGATGGTTTAATTATATGTGGCTGGCCAAACTACCCCACCATAAAAATCATACTTGCCTTGAATGGATTGAGATAAAATTTGGTACACAGGTACCTTGGAAAAATTAATCAAATTAAAAAAAACATCGATAAGGGGGACACCAAGCTAGGGGCCGATGACCTCATCAAGTCCAAAGATCAAAGTTTGTCCGATTGACTTCAAACGTTGTATGTAGGTCCATTAGGAACCCATTAATGCAAATACGTAAATATTTTTAAGAAAATATCGAAATTTTTGGAGGTAAAATCGTTCAATGGGCTCTAAATTCCAAAAGAAAACTCCCATCTTTCTCAAATTTAAGATTTAGAAGCACGAAGGAATTAGAAAATTAGATGCCTCACTTTTATTATTGCTGGCCTATAAGGCCCAAAATACTGGGGCAGGTACGTAAAAATGATTTTTATTTAAAGCAAAAATGTCTTCACAAATAAATGACTCTAAATAATTTTGAATGACTTACTATTAGTTTTTAGGTCATTTCTAGTTGTGTTGAAAAAAATATATTCACGAAAATTGAATTTGAGAAAAAAATCTGCCAACTCCAGTCCTAAAATCAGTGACCACAGATTGGGAATTTAACTAAAACTTTGAAATTCTACGTTGACACACTAAATTAGAAGGAATTCCAATAAATTGTTCATTTTTTATCAGCAATTTTTTTTTCTATCTAAATAGACTATTTTCAATATACATAAGATCATTTTTGAAAACAAAAATAAAAATAACTTTCGTGAGTCAATATTTTTTATCAATTTTTCAAGATGGTTATAAGCTGTAACAGCGCACAAAACTGTCAAAGAGATTTTAAATATACTTCCTAGAAAAAGTCACAGAGAAGTTGATTTTCATTGGCTGTCAAAGTTTGGTGCAAGTCATTAAAATCGGCATATTCAATAACCCAGAATATTAGTTAAACCTAATAGATTTAGTTAAAAATTGACTTTACAATTGATTATTTAAATAAAAGTGTATTTTGTAAAATTTCGATTTTTCAGAGGGCCGTCACGTGACCTCAGAAGTATCAGATAAAATTTGATACCAATAGATCCCAAAGTAAATTTGGTGTGGTGAGTCCAAATTTTAGCCAAATAGTTTGAACCATTTTTGAGTTACATATTTCAAAAAATGTTTGGGGTGGGTTACTTTTACACCCCCCTCGCCAAATGTAGGTTAAACATTACATAATTAAAGTTTTTCAAATTCAAAAATCGACTGCTATTTCTCAAGGTCACCTGGAGTCAAATTTCAGACCCTATTTTTTAAATTAATGTGTAGATACTTGCGTCAAAATTCATACTTTCATAAAAAAAGTGCACAATTAATCAGTACTTATATCTCAACTATTGTGACATCCTGCGTTTGAACAACAAAATTTTATCGGATTAACCATAGAGTAACAATACATAGAGTACCCACTCCGTGTATATTTATAAATTTGCATATAGTGTCGCTAGAAAGTAGTATATAATTTTAAGCTACAAAAATTCAAAAAGTTATGTAAATTTGTTTCTTTTGTAACCATTTTATAAAGTAAATTATACTATTTATTTTTTAGTATCTACAAATTCAAATAATAATTATGTAGCTAGATTTGTAATTGATTTCTGCTTTCATTTGATTCTAATTGTATAAATTATAGATTTATGATGTGTTTTGTTATTTATTTTGTGCATTTAGTAACCATATTTTTTTATCAAATTTGTTTTCAGTTTTATAGTAATTATTTTTTTACTGAAAAAGTAATCGTGTTCTTTTTTATCAAATTATATAGAGTTTTATATGAAATATTTCTTTTTCAAAGGTTTAAAATTCAAATTCTTATGTATATTCTAGGTATATTTACTCTATGGTATTGTCTGTCTGCACGTCTATAACGTCAGTACTGTGATAGTTCAATTGAAACTAAACTAATGCACTTGTATACCAAAGTAAATAATAATTGCGTTTTCGTGTATGTGTGTATGTACGCTTATACAGGTGGGTATTTGTGAGTGATGGCGAACACAACGACAACTGTTTATGTTTTGATGAATAGCGGATTAGTTATTCTAATACTGAAAATACGATAATATTTAATACACTGGGTCTGTTAGATCCACTTGGTATTTAGTGAGCAGTAAATTGACTGGTAGCGTTAAGGTTTTAACAACTAGCTTCTTGTAATTTCTATGAAAAGTTTTGCTTAATACCTATTGAATTAGCTGCATGTATATAATGCCAGATTAATAACTGGTTTCTGCGTGTGATTTCACCTCAACTAGAGATCTACTTATTGCTCTGAAAAAAATTTACGATCCGTTTCATTACATATTGATGAGAGCATTGAGCTTTATAAATTGCTTTGATAAAAATATGACAGGTTTGGTATCTGGTCTTCTGTGGATCCTGCAATAACGTTGATAAATTACAGGCCACGTTAGATTTGGCATATCAAAAGAGACAGACTCGAGTTTGATTGTTCTGGTTAGGAAGACGCAAGACACGACGAAATAGAGGGCTTTGTTCATTGATCCCAAGAAGCCGGAAGCGACTCAATGGAACTTAATGTGTACTCTTTTGTCAGTTGTAAGGGAAATTATTTGAGGGTACGAAGAATGTTGTCACCTGAAATGGCTAATTAAATGAAGAAAGTATTTTTATGTATGCACCCTTAACATCTCAAATCATTGGTTTTATATTCAAATATTTTTATTAATTTTGTTTTAAATTTTAACCATTAAACTTTTCCACACTCCGTCAGTATGTTACATCACAATAGTTCTAGCACATGACGTCAGTAGTATTGAAATGCCTTGGTCTACAACGTCGTCATCCAATTTCTGTCTTTCACTTCTTGATCTTAGACATATGTACCAATTGCACCATTGTCATCAAACGTTCTATTAGCAATTCCATTAGATGTAGCAGGTGGTGTAATTGTCCTTTTGTATTTCGTTTTTCTGTTGACCCTAAAAACACACCACGTAGAATCTTTACATTTTAAAATCAGTCTTTAGAAATGTAATTATTTGTTTTAACTACGGAATAAACGAATATGAATTACAAATAAAAAAGGAGAAGAATTTTATATTGCCACAAGTTATAAAAAGTATCCTTTTTTAAAGCACAAGCAACATTGCGACGGATTTCAATTACATTCACACTATACAATATATTAGACTTCCATATCAACTCTATGCAAGATAACAGATCTCAATTACGTCGCCACGTTATTCTGGAAGACTCGATAAAAACTTTCAAATTTATGAATAGATAGATCTTGCTAATTCTGAAATTAACCATTTTTAGAAATATACCAATCTATCGTTTCGATTAAAAAACATTTATTGATTTTCACCAGCCTATCAAAATTCCTCACTAGATAACTTTGCTTAAGACCTAACACAAATTCTCTAAGACACGTTTATCATTCTGTGATTCTACGAACATTTCTTATTATGACTATACAAACATCTTATTGAGAAATTGATTATTTATCGATTTTAATGAATAATATCTTAACTAAATATTTTATAAGAAAGTGTTGTGTTTCCCATGAGTTTAGGCGCCTAGTCTTATGAAAAGAGGAACTAAACATCAATCTCTATAAAACGATATCTTGATATTTGTTGGAAATAGTAATTTCAATGAGAAAATGTAAAAGCTAAAACAAAGACAACAAGGCCGAAACAGCTGTCCTGGGCTATCATTTACGAGTAATATTAATAAGTAGTATATTTTTATCAAAGTATATCTGTATTTTTAAATTATTACTCTTAAACACTTTAATGGCGGCGTGAGTGCCCTTTAATAAAAAACAGGCTTCCAAAATTTGTCTTTTTGCAAATTTTCTACTTTGTTTATGCAAAATGTGCATTTTTTTACTTTTAAGCTTTGATATGAAATATACGAACTTTTTATATTGCTCAGGCAGTGATTATGCCTAGCTGATGAGGCCCAGCATGGCCAAAACACCTGTCCTGGGCTATCATTTGCGAGTAATATAGATAAGTAGTATATTTTTATCAAAGTATTCTGTTTTTGTATTATTACTCTTCAACACATTATTGAATCCGAGCTTGGCAATAGTGAAATTTAAAAAGTAAACGAAAATTAATAAAAGAGAGACAACGAGCGGGAAGCTAAAGTTACCAAATGTTTTACGAGAAGCGTAGATATTATTGAAGAAATCATTTGTCAGAGAGAATTTTTGATTACGTCTAAAAAAGGCAGATTCTAAACCCCGGCTCATTTTCATGTCACTACATTTATAAGGCATAGAGAGGTATCAGCAAAATCCATAGAATGACCGTGTCCATGGCATAAGCAGAAAGCGCATTGTGGGTATTTCAATTATACCAACTATACTTTTCAGGGGCTAGATAGAGTAGTTAGCGATTTACGCATAAGATGGATAGCCAGCATTTGTTATCGCTGCTTATGGTTGGCAAAGTTCATTGGTTTTGTATTAATACAGCGACGATTAGTTACTTTTTATTAAATTACGAAATATTACAAATTCAAGGGTAAATATAAAGTTAAATATGCAAATAATATTCTGTAGGTGTTCATGAGTTAACTCTATAACGTCTTTGATTGGAGGTAAGGAGGCACTTTCTATTCTCGATGGCTAATATTTCTCGATAGAGGCTGATTTACAAAACAAATAGCAACAGAATAATGAAAATTATTCAAATATTTGAGGGAAACCAGTTCTTATAATTTAATAAATGGTGGATAATGCAGTTTATGAATTAAATAAAAAAACTACTTATGTCCACCATTTGGAGCCTCAATCTAAAAACAAAAAGTTAAATTATTTCGATCTTTTTCTCTATTTGGTAGCAGGTGTTCAAAAATATTGTAATTATTTCATTATAATAACTAAATAATCAAAGAATGCTGTAAAATATTAAAAAACATAACATATACATACATGATTTTGTAACTTTTATTGAGGCTCCAATGGTAACGTCTTTTATTTTTTTGCCAATCAGAAAACCGAAACTAAATTGTAAACAATAACGGATTTTTAAACAAATATTCGGTCATGTCGAACCATAAAACGTCTTTGGGATTACACAAGTAGAAAGGCCACGACCTGTTTCACCTATATACGATTTATTTCAATTACAACAATTAATTGGGTAAATACCACTAGAAATGTTCGATTTAGGCACGTTAAAAACAACAAATGATTAAAGAGACGGAGGAAAGGAAAAAATGATGCCAGAATTAAAGGACCGGACACGTAATTTGTTAGAATGATAATTAAGCACAGGAACAAAAAGGTTCTCTGTCAGACCTAAATTTGGGTCTATAAATAACCTGGGAAATGAGTTTTCTTAGCACGCAGGAAATCTTTATTAAGGATTGAGTCAGGCTAAGACTAGTAAGATCATAATTTCAAAATGTTTTGATAGAGAACACCGTGTAGCAAAAATAAATATAAACTTCTGCCAAACAAATGTTTTTTTTAGAGAAATCCCTAATACGTTAAATGCTTGAAATATGTATGTTTTACTTTATGATAATGTTATTATAATTAACACACATTGATGGAATGCAATATGTTGTCATTTATCTCAGATTTTAAAATGTGCCATAGACATGGACCTGCCAGAAGGCAAAAATGAGTAAATTAAAAGTGATGATTAATTATAATGTCTTTCTCATTTCTACGGATAAATATTAGGAACAAAGCTTGCCTCTGACGTTCATTATAGGACGTTACAAATTTCCGATATCGTTTTTAAAGTAACATCTTTCTGTATTTGATTTTTAAAAGTATTTTACATAGTATAGAGGAATAACCGTCTTATTTTATATTTAGGATCGGAGTATTACTTTTTTGGACGTCATATTTTTAGCCCCATTTACGAGCTCACTATTTGCGCCCATTTTGAGACCGTCGCTGTTACGTCTTGTGACGTCGCTGTGTTGCTGGGCTTAGCTGCTCAAAGAACTGTGAAACAATGTGGCCATTATCTATATATTGTTCTCACCGGGTTTTGGCGAGTTTAATGGCATATCGGTCATCTTCTGTCCAAAATTTCCTCACACAAGGTCCCCATTCTGGAAGTGGCGCTGCCGCACGTCTGAATACCTGGAATGTTATTGAACAATTGTTATTAAATCGATATTATTAGATTATTGAACAATCAATACGGCTCTTGGTTTCGGATTCTTTAGCATGGCCAGAGCCATCACCACAGTGACGCCGTGCCATTGGAAGACAGCAATGTAGAACTGGATAGTAAAAGTGTGGAAGAACAAGCCAGCCTCACCTCCAACACAGATGAGTCATCCAGAGCCATCACCACAGTGACGACCTGCCCATCGGAAGATAGCAATGTAGAACTGGATAGTAAATGCGTGGAAGAACAACCCAGCCTCACTTCCAACACAGATAAGCCATCCAGAGTCATCATAAGAGCCATTCAAATGGAATTTGAAAACTTTGTTTGTAATTCTTTTTACTATCAGGTTTCTGTCTGTCGGTAATAAATCTATATGATCCAAAAGGTATATTTTTACGAGTTGTTAGCACATTTACGGTTAAAATGGCAGTCATTGAAAACAAGCTTTGCAACATATTTATTCAGAAAATCTTTTATTTCCACTTTGCTCATGCAACTATTGCAAATGTTCCTCTTTTTTATGCTTTGATATGAAAAATACGAACATTTTATAACAGCTGTCCTGGGCTATCACTTGCGAGTAATATTAATAAGTAGTATATTTTTAACAAATATTCCTGTTGTTTTATTATTGCTCTTAACACAAGATAATTTTAGTAGAAACTTTCTTGAGCTGCAATGAACAGTTAATTTTCCTCTCAAAACTACAGATGCCCTATGAAATACGATCAGTTTAGCCAAATGGAAACAAATTTCCATATTGGAGATGTGACAAATGTTCAAAATGATTAAGTAAAAGTTAAATGTTGAATTCTTTTGTCAAATAATATAAAAAACTGTTCTAATGTGTTAGTTAACAAAAATCTGCGTACTGCTAAATGTCCGTCTTTGTATTGGGTATTTAAACTGAACATGACACCTACCAGGTATATCTCAATAATTGCATTCCTTAAAACAGTGCCTATTCCGTGTTTGGTGAGATTATAGGTCATGTAGCCAGGGATCCAGAGGACACTGACAAGGACCATCAGCCAGCCAACTGCCTCGGCCCAATCAGGATAGACATAGTCCGCATATTTGGCCCTGTTATACTCCACGCAATTGAACAGGAAGATAAACTAGAAGATGGAAGGAAAGAGAAGACGTCTTTTAGCAGATGAAATAAGACGCCATGTTTTAACTGCATTTAGCTACGCAGCAATCACAACATTTAGGTACTCAGCAATCACAACATTTAACTACTCAGCAATCTCAACATTTAGCTACTCAGCAATCACAACATTTAGCTACTCAACAAGAACAACATTTAGCTACTCAACAATCACAACATTCAGCTACTCAACAATCACAACATTTAGCTACTCAACAAGAACAACATTTAGCTACTCAACAATCACAACATTTAGCTACTCAGCAAGCACAATATTTATCTACTCAGCAATCACAACATTTAGCTACTCAACAAGAACAACATTTAGCTACTCAGCAATCACAACATTTAGCTACTTAGCAATCACAACATTTAGCTACTCAGCAATCACAACATTTAGCTACTTAGCAATCACAACATTTAGCTACTTAGCA
>JAUYWI010135637.1:0-20250 GCA_034780595.1 Parotoplana pacifica | reverse complement strand
TACTAGTTTTACAAATATATAATATGCATATAAACAATATTTCTGGTTTACACCCCCTTTCGTGGACGCACTGTATAACATCTAAAATTCTATTGATTACTTCATTTTTTTTAAATTGGAGCTAAAATCTATCGAACGAACTTGCAAATGACAACGAATCAAAAATTTGTTAATGCTAGACCAGCGTCAATAACTCTGCTACCTCATAAAATCTTATTTTTGTATTAATTATGCTTTATTATAATTCTAGACATAACACACATTTCTGAGAATGGAGTTTAATTTTATGTCTCTGCTAATCTACATCAGTAACTGCTTCCATTTCGCAAATTAATTTTCTATTTCTGTTGCTCACATACATCAATAGGTATTTATTTTTAAAAACATGGTAATTTCTATTTCATTTAATGTTATTTGTCATACCCATAGATATTAAATTATATAATAGTGGTATTTACTTATATAATTTGATATCTTTGGTTATATCGCTTCATATGTTGCATTTTATACTAACCCAGCTAGTTTCTCTTGCTAGTAACCCATCATTATTTCAAATTTAGAATTGCCATCATTCCTGAATATCATAACACATATGTATGTATGTAAATACAATTCTTTCGATCTCCATTTTCATTATAGTTTATTTTAACTGATGTGTTGCATATAGAGATATGACCACATTACAGCAAAACCATTGTTTGCAGTGTAGATAGTAAAAACCATTCCTAATGTGGATGATAGAAACCGTTCTTAATATGGATGATAGAAACCATTCCTACAATGGATGATAGAAACCGTTCTTAATGTGGATGATAGAAACCATTCTTAGTATTGATGATAGAAACCATTCCTAATATGGATGATAAAAACTATTCCTAGTATGGATGATAGACATTCCTTGTATGAATAGTCAAAAATCATTTTGTAATATATTGACGGTAATTGTAATATTTCTCTTTTTGCATGATTTTCATTGCTGTAAAATTACCTTTTTTATGTAAAATCCATCAGTAATCTATTTACTTAGTGAGTTATATCTTTGATTGCATTACATATTTATACTACAAAATAAACAGATTTAGTCACTTTTATAAAAAATATTTTATTCTTCCAATAAATCTTTTCTTTTTACTTTTAATTGATTTCAAATAGTAATGGGTTTAACTTTTTCAATGTGACTAGAGTCGTTTTTATTCCATTTTAGACGCATTCATTGAATATCAACTACATCAGTTGTGATCCTCAAGTGCTTTGGCTTAACGCTATCCTAGGCCGTGTGTTTTGGGATTTTTTCAGGGAAGATTACTGGGTGAATCAAGTTCGCGATAAGATTCAGAACAAGCTTAAAAAGCTCCATGTATGTTTTTTATTATTTGGTGGTTATTTGTAGTTATATCTACGATGTGTTTATACACGATGATAAAAAATGTAGCTACTCCTATTTTTTGCTAAAATTGCTCAGAATTGTTGTCGAGCGCCCTCCAAAATTTGCGAAATATTTTTATTCTTATAACAACATTGGCTATCCTTTATTTAAATGTATTTTCCACTATGATTGTTTACAGCGATGATTATTTTCAGTTGTAAGAGTAATTTTAACAGTATTTGTTTGGATCACGTGTCACTGTAAAAACACTCTGTAGAAGGCAATTGCAAACTGCTACAGCTTTCCTATTAAAACACCCAAATGTAAAGTCAAGAAATCAGAAAGAAATGCAGGACATGATTCATCAAGTAAATAATGCTGGAAAGAGGCGTCTCCTGAAATTGATTTAAAAAAAAGATAAAAGTTTTGCGAATTGGAACAGAGCTATCAACAAATGGAAAACGCAAATGGATTGGAAGACCATTGATGAAGTGGATAGGTTCAAATACCTAGGATCGATCAAGAAGAATGATGGAGGCTGCCTGATGGACGTGAGAACGAGAATTGCTATGGCGAAAACAAAAATGTGCTAAATGATCTACATTTGGAAGGACCTTGCACTTCCAACTCAGTTGAAAGTGAGATTGATGAGAGCCCTGATCCGCCCAATCATCTCCTATGGTGCAGAAGGATTGACTTTAAACCTGGCTGAGGAAAGGCTTATCAAAGCACCAGAGATGTGGGTTTGGAGAAGGCTTCTGAGAATCAGCTGCAAAGAGCACAATAACAATGCTAGTATCTTTGAAGAGCTAAGAACATTCCCCTTTTGTTAAGACACATTCGAAAAACGAAACTATCCTTCTATGGACGCCAATATGGAGAAGGAGGTTGCAATCTCACAAGAGCAATTCTGCAAGGCAAAAAGGAAGGTATAAGTCGAAGACATAGTATCTTGATAACATCAGAAAATGGTCTGGACTGAGTATAGATTTAGTCAACTATACAACAAAGGATCGCAAAGCTTGGCGGATCATTTCAAATGGGTCAGACGAAGCTCAGCAAAGAGCATGCCGTCATCATGTGAAATAAATTGTTGGTGTTTGAAATGCAAAAAAAGGTAGATAAACAATAAACAAGATGCAGAATATACTGAGAAAATGTTCTTCCCTCCTGTGAATAAAAATTGTAAACATTCTTGATGCATTTTGAAATTATGCAATTACAATATTTTCTGAAAATCTCCACTCATAGTCTGACAGTATACCTACTCTAGAAGCATTCAATGTGAACTTTTCAAAATATTAATTGATTCTATTATTTAATTATGTCTATTTGTTTTATTTAATTAGCTACCCTATTTTATTGACGAGCTAACTGTGGTGGATATTGACTTGGGGAATGAACTTCCTGTTATCCGACGAACCGGCAAACCATATATGGATGTCAGAGGGGTCTGGCTTGATCTTGATGTTGCATATGCTGGCGGATTTGTCATGGCTTTGGAAACTAAAGTAGGCTGGTTTCTGCTCGATAAAAAGATTTTCTTAGTTATTTTGTATTGCATTGTATCCTCAAATGCTGTTTTGTTTTATTAAAGACCAAAAAGTATGTTACCTCAAATGCTAAAATAAGTGAAATCATTTTTTGGATGTTAGCTCTCACTAAATGTAAAATGTTTTTAGATAAATGATATTTTAAAATATATGAGTTAACAAAGTCAAAATTTATAATTGTTATTTGTGGAAATATTTTGTATTAGATTAGGCAAGGTTGAGCTTTGGAGCTTAGATTGGCGTCCCTAGTAACAGTTCCTAAAAACAAATTATATAAATTAAAAAATCACATAAATAACCAAGATTTCATATTGGAAAATAACCATAAAAAACTCTGAATCATATTTTTGTAAACTAGGCTTGTTGTTATACACATTGGTGTCTCTATCAACAGTTGCTAAGTCGAACTTTCATTTAATGAGATATCATAATTATGATAACTAAGGTTTCATTTCGTCAAATACCGATAAAACGACGATTGTTATATGGAATGAAGTTCTAAATATTCCTTGTTGCCATACACTATTGGCGTCTTTAGCAACATAAACTAACAACAGATGTTTATTCCTCGCCCCAAAATTAGTCTAGATGCCAAATTTAGACTATGATATCAACGATGAAGGGAAAGAAGACGAACAAGGAGATGGAGAAAATAAAAAAAAGCCAGATTTTGAAGTAATGTATCTCCTAAATTACTCCTTACTTACTACTGGAGTCTAAACAATTGTATGAACTTTTACTCGAATTGCCATTGGCTTAAATTATTATATACAATTCAAACAGCATTGTTTTCACAATTTGACAAAATGCTTCCAAAAGGACTCTGATAATTTTAAGGGATATTCTATGTGGCTACAATAGAACAGATTTTAATTCTTCAGGTGTGGGGAGAGGTACCACTGACTAAAATTTCGTTTTTTTTTACAAAAAGAGTCATTGTTCATTTGTAGAACTATTGAATATCAGCTTTTAAAAATGTCGCACTATTATTGTTTAAGCATTTATTCCTTTTGAAATAAAAAAAATCAATTGGATTGTGTTCTACCCAGAGAGCTGCTTTTAAATTTCTAAATTCAAACAGTGGCTATCACATCTGCTTTATTAGCAATGCTCATAGTTGATATGAATCTGATGATTCCTTCATCTCAAAAGCTAATTTTGATTTTCCTTTTATTTCAACTAGTACTATTTGTTTTTGTTATAATTTAAATAGTAATTAGATTATGGGAAGAGTGACACAATAATCTGGTTAACTCACCGCTGAGGGTCCCTTAGTTCCCGACCATATTTATTTGAAGTTTTTTTACATTTCAGAAATTTTATATTTTTCATTTCTGATTGGTCGATTGTTCATTGATTTTGAAGGAGTAGATAGTACTTTTCTGGCAATCTTATCATGCTTCAGCTTGGATGTGGAACACGATGTACATGATTATTACATAGTTTTGATTTGATGTTGAAATCATAATTTATACTTCTTTTGATTAGATTATCTTCAATTCCATCGTGTTGGTACTGTCGAAGGGTTGCTAGATTTTTATTTTATTTTTTGTCTATTTGTGTGCTGTAAAGATTTTATTTACTTAATCCTCGTCGTCCTGGGGAGGGGGGTTCTAGACGGTTTATCGCAGATGGTTCGAAATTGACTTAACCGATTTGCATGGAATGAGTGTACCAAATTGTCTTGCAAAATTTTAGATGTAACATTTTTGTGGTCCCCCTTAAGGTCACGTGACTGCCCACTGAAAAAAATGAAAGTTGGTCACAAAATGTACATTTTGCAAAAAAAAATCAATGCTGAAGCTAAATGTTAATATTTGATAATTATGTTGTATATCGGACAAACTTTAATGGACCTAATAACATCATCGGCCCCTTATCGACTTTTTTCAAAACATTTCTGTCAATAAATTATTTCGAGGTGCCTGTGTACCGAAATCCATTCACGAGAAGTATGAAATTCTAAGGGGGACCTACCCACACCCCGGTGCTCTTTTGTTTTTTGGGAAAACGACATTTATGCAAAAAGTTAAGTTGAAATTAAAGACCTATTTCTAATAATTCTCAAAACAGTTAAAAAATATTGAAAATCTGAGTTTGTCTTGCATTGTAAAAATGTTGGCGACTTCTTTAATTATAATCAATATTTAAATTTTCAGATAATCTTGCTGAGACAAAATAATTTGGTGTAGTCGGTAGCAATTTCTTTCTTTTGAACAAATAACATTGTTAATAATTTATAGTCTGGGAACAATGGTTACATATTTTACCATGTAACAAATTTTGTCTTGTTTTTGTTTATGACATTTTAGTGTTGTTTTTTCTTATAGATATTTAGATATAGTTCTTTTTTCTTCACCACTCGATGAAGGGTTAAGTAAAATTTCATTTTTATCACAGATACTTTTTCACACAAAGATTAGTCCCTTAAAAAAACCATTAGCGGTTATCATAATTTTAAACGTCGAATTAAAATTTATCTAAAATATGTAGATTATAGATTGTGCAAAAAGATGAGTTTTAATTTGATATATACTTACCCAAGTTGTATAATTTATCATATAGAAATTAACTCAATTGACTGCTAACATAGGTGCCCCATGATAAAATGAGAAATTGAGAGTGAGAATTCCATACAGTGAAAATTAATAAAGCTATCTTCATTTGGATAGGTAATTTAATAATTACTATTTCGCAACACGACCGACATAGTTACAATACTTATTTTTTGGTAGGACATTTGATCAGCATATGTAGATCAAAACTGGGTTAAAACTGAGATTATTTTCAACATTCTTTGACATTTTAAACTCACTAATCAATCCATGACTATTTCAAAATTATACATGTACATATTGTTCCGTAGTGTTACTCTAGTTCTATATTTATCTATTTTTTATTTCTAATCAGTTACATATTGGTTTATTGCTGAAAGCGTTGTGCCATATAGACTATCGTGTGTATTACCAAATAACCGTAGATACTGGTTTACTTGTAGGCTTTGTTTATATTTTTATAGGAGGTTTATCAACAATCTGTTATTGCTAGATTAATAAAACGAAACAAATTTTCGAAGTGTTACCATCTTTTTGGCTTAAATAATTTCTTATGTAAATGGCTAAAATCTTTCTTCATAATTTATACGAATTGTCTGTGCCTATAAACAACTACAAAAGAATTTATGATCGTTGTTTGACATTTCATATGTAATGAATATTATCTGCTATCAGTATAGTGAGTACTTCAATAGCGTCCTTTGCCTAGCAATCCCAGATAAATCGATTATATTTGAGAATTCCAAGTACCTCTACTTCAAGTTTTTTTATGGCTAGCATTCTATTTCTATGCTTTTATATTATAGAATTGTACCATAGCGCCATATATTTGCTTGTGTTGACAATGATCCTTTAATGAGAGGGTTTATTTAATTCTATTACATACAAATATTAATGCTGTCTTGAATTTAATATATTTACTTTATACACGTAGTTTGTACATACGCAGCAAAGTACTTCTCATTTATAGTAGAATCAAAATAATTGTCACATTTGCCTGTAGTCTGCAGATTTTTGTTAAAGAATTTAATTCACATTATATGGCTAAAATCACAAAAACAATTAAATTATTGTTAGTGATCATTTTAAATTCCTGCATAAAAGTAGTTTTATAATTAGGTATTTACTATACCAATGTTTACCACTTTAGCCAACTAATATGTATTTTAATTTTAAATATTTATATCATATTTAAATGTAGAAGTTCATATTATGTTTTCTTACGTTTGTAGAAAACTGAGGTTAGTAAGAAATAGATTTGTGTTTCTATTTATTTAATCCTTCGTTTTCCGGGAGAGTATCTACACTCCCACAGTTATTTTTGGACGACGACGGATTAAATGGGAATTGTATAGAGCAGTGTTGACTACAGTAGTTTTGATTTTTATGACATATACAAAATGGAGCGAAAAATATAATAAATAATCAAATTTCACATAAAAAGGCAACCTTAGTTTCCTCATATATTTTACAGGTTAGCTATTAAAATTTGATGATTTTTGAACGCTAAACTTTAGGGTTTTTATTTAGAAGAAGATACGCAGAGAAGTTCTCAATGAATTGTCGGAGAAATTTATGTAACACATTTTCAACTGTAGCAGTTTGTGATATTTTATTTTTAGGTAAATTTACTCAAGGTAAAGGCACAAACACTTAAAGCAACTCTTAACTCACGAAAGTCAAGCAGCATTGGTCCGGAAAGTTTAGCTCAGCAGTCAAGAGATTACTCACCCGTACGTGAAATGATGGATAGTTCAAGAGGTACGTGTGTAGTCCAGTAGTACATTACTAATTGGTTTATTTTGTATAGAATTAATTGTCATTAAAATGTCAATATTCTGAAGAAAAAACTGAGCACTCATTACTGCTGCAATTTTTATCCTATAAAATTAAAATGGCGTTGATGTTGAAAATACAATTTTTAGCTTAAAATCTGCTGATAATATTAATCTAGTTGAAAATATTGTAAGCCAATAGAATGAACTGTTTTTCAATTACTTCACAACGATTATTCATGCCTACATGCGATGATATGTAATGTTTACCTTATTTTTAATTTGATACGTTTTATCATATTATTTGATTTATGCAACTGATAGAATATCAAAACCAAAGTCCAACATTTATCTCTGTTTTGAAATATATATATATCGTAGTCTTGTTTTATAGTTTAATTATCATTTTACAATTCTCTTCATTTATCTGAAGATAACGATGAGAATGGCTTTAATCTAATTTGCATTTGTTAATTATCATATGGGGCTGATAATATTGTCTATATGATGGTAATTAAATGACTTATTATATGGTTTTCAGAATTACGAAAATATTTAATGGCATAGCCATTCTATTTTTGTAGCACGATAATTAAAAATCTTTCAACCAAAGGAAACGGTCTTGAATTTGTACTCCCCTTTTTTGTTTTCAGACTGGGAATCGATTGAAAGTAGTGTGGCTCTTGAGGTCGGCAGTATTCCTGGCGAGCTGCAAGAACGAGAACGAGAATCTAATCGCGTACTCGCTGCTTTCCAAGAAGAGGAGGAAGATAGTGCTGAATCATCCACTGATAGCGAAGGAGAAGAATTACCGCTTCATTTGGATTCAGTAGATAATGGAGCTTCGTCTGATAAGTAAATTTAGCTCTTTGTGGTACCTACATTGTTTAATTAATTCATCGTGAAGGATTTTTATCGATATTTTTAGCCAAAATCAGTTAAATTGCTCCAAACGAAGCATTCTATCTTACTCAGATTAGAAAGGTATTAGTTAACATGTATTATTAGAAAATTGAATGACTCTATGAAGTATATATGTATTGTGACAGGTCCACAAAAATTGTGTAGTTTTCAAAAAGTGTATTTTATCACAAGTAAATTATTTAAAATAGTTTATTTCGAGTTTCTAGATATATGTTAGTAATTTTAAAAGAATTCAGTCACTGAAAATGAATTTCAGAAAAAAATGTCTGTGTCCTGTTCCTAAAATCAGTGGATCTCAGTTTCTGACTTTAGAAATAGATATGGAATAATTCCAATTAACTATTCATATTTTATTAATAGCCATTGTTTCAAAACCACTGCTTTAGCCAATGTTTGACGACTTTCGATGAGTGAGAAGGTGCTCCATCGTGTTGAAAGACAGTGCATCTTGGAATTGGCATCCAAACTGGCAATTTGTCCTGTAGCAGCAGTCAGAGACTTTTTCTCAGGGATAAAGTGCAATAAGGCTCTACCATTGACACTGATGGCACCCCATCCCATCACAGAGGGAGAGTGCTTAACAGTAGGGGTCACATAATTGATGAATACCTTTGACCAACTGGGCGACAAACAAAATTTGTATAGTTTTCAAATTGTTTTACGGTTGACTCATCGGTAAATAAAACCTTGGCCCAGTGATCTACAGTCCATGTCCTAAAGTATGACAGAATAGCAGATGATCACGCACATTTGTTTTACTTAGTTCAGGTTTTTTAACAAATCTGTATGCTTTCAAACCAAAGTTTATTTGTAAACGACGTTGAATAGTTGGTTTTCCCACTTGAATATCATTGGGCAATTGGGATTTAATAAATGTTAAACTAGCAGTGTGATGGGAAGAAGCTTCGTCGTATGAGATTATCAGTGCACGTGTTCTGCCAGGTGCTTTTTTCACATGATAGGATCCCGTCTGTGAATGACGTGCTAAGCATCGTTGAACAACAGATTGATTACATTGAGCTTCTTAGAATTACTATTTGGGCGACCCTAGTAGGAGAAGTGTTACAATGTCTGGTCATTATTAAATGGCTACGATAAGTGAATTCAAAAACGATGTGAACATTGAATACAAAGTAGTGCCTTATATTATTACATTAATAGCTGTCAGAAATCTGATTGGTTAAAATATGTCTGTGACAGAGTTTTGAGCAGAAAACTAAAAAATGGTTATTTTTAAAAAAAATATGCTAAATCATTGACCTGGACTGTCTATATAAACTGTATAAGGAATATTTTCCACAGGTACTAACTACATGAAATTTATGAACAAATTTCTAAAAAAATCATTGTGCCTTTAATATCCTTAACTGACAGAACGTGTATGTTTTGTTTAATTTTCTCTTCATTTAGAGTACCCCCTGGTGCTGGTGGTGGAACTTCACGACGGCTTTTGCGATTTGTGGATCGAATATCACGATCCCGTTATTTTGCCAAGGCTCTAGATAACAAATTCATAAAACGCGGAATGGAATATGTCTCCAACACTCGACTTGTTCTTCACGTCGAAGTGCAACTGCTCACCGGAAGCCTGGTGATTAATCTGACTCCTCCTCCAAGTGACCGGCTGTGGTATGGATTTAAAAACAAACCTCAGCTCAAGTTGACCGCCAGACCGAAGGTAGGGGAAAAGGAGGTAACCATGGCCAAGATTACTGAGTGGATAGAACAGAAGTTGACATTAGAGTTTCAGGTAAGAGGTAGTACTACATATAAACATTTGTTGCTAGTTTAATATTCAGCATTTATTGTTAAAAATATATGATGTCTTTTTTGTTTTCTGTGTTTAAATCGAGATATAATATTATGATTATTAACGACTAAAAGTGTGCTATCTGAAACCCTAAAATAGGTGAAATAATTTTGGGGTGTTGCTTCCACTAGATAGGTATGAATGTTTCTGAAAAATTGGTTTACCAGCATAAATTTGGTGGCACACAAAGGCATTGAGTTGACAGCTCCTTGTTTTTAGTACGTCCTGCTCAAGTAATAATTAGATTATTTTTGATGAAATAATATTAGGTTGAGAACGGAATCTTTGAGAAAAGGTAGAAAAAACAGGAAATTGAATATCTGTAACGCATTGAAATATCCTCGACCAACTATTACAGATTTTGGCACTTGTTTCTGGTGGTTATATTTAGATGTGAATAAAGTGACTTGATTTTAGTTCCGTTTGGTCGTGCTATTCAGTTAATTTCAAGATGAACCCAAAAGAAATTAAATGTTTTAAGTGAAGCGTGATTATTAGTTTAGGTTTATCATGAGTGACTCCAGCTCGCAAATGACATCCATTAGTTAGAACAATTTGCGGCTAAACAGCATGTCAAGATGACTGAGGGCAATGTTAAAGCTCTGGAGACCACACTGTATAGTTAGTGAGGCGTTAGTTTATATCTTTATATTTCCCCCCATATGAATAATTGTACACAGCCTTTTATTGGGTCTACGACTAAATTTAAAAAGATATCCAGATGTTTAAAACAAATCCGATTCTTTTTTAACGTTGGTTTATTAATTGAAATTAACAAAAACCTAAATTCCCTAAGTGTTTTAATATTAAAAGATACCTAAATTTCATTTATCTTTTGTTTAAAAAATCTTGACGATAGGAATCATTTTACAATGCGATAACAGCATATTTACTACATACGTAATAATTAAACATTTTTTTTTTCAGCGAGTAATGGTAATGCCTAATATGGACGATTTGGTAGTACCCTTACTTTGTTGTGGAAGTCCTGAAAACTATAGCCACAACCTGTATTAATACCGGTAATATGTATATTCTAAAAATAATAATTTCATAGTTGTTGTTTATTTAATGTACAAAAAGTAAGTCGTATCAGTTGATGAGGTTATTTTTTGTATGACATGACTACATTATTATTGTATTGTATTATCTAAGCGAATTTGAGCTGTGACTTACTATTATTTAAAAGCACAATTTGTAAATACATATTAAAGAACGTGGAAAATATTGATACGCTATCAATTAATGGCATGTCTAATATTGTTTTATAAATTTATTATTAGAGGTACTTTTGGTACATTCTTTTTGTGTTTTGCTTTCATCTCGTATTTTTGTATAGACCCGTTTGTTTTTTATTTACATATTATCAAAAAAAGAAAACTAATTCAAAAATCAATTGTTTAGAATTTGGATTCATGATACAGGGTGCCCACTGAAAAACCAGTAAATGAAGAAAATAACATTCTAAATAATAATTACAAGATATTTTTTTTATATACAAACACAAAAGGTATTTTCATAACAAATGTTCATTAGCTGTTGCACTTTGAATTGTGAATGAAATTTACTGGTTTTCTAGTGGGCACCCTGTACATATTTTATTTATGTTTTTTTATTAAATTGTCCAATAGTTGTGCTATTTTTGTGCTATATCATTTTATTTTAGTATGATATAGTAAAACATTCCACGGTTGATATTTGAAGACATTACATTCATCGTTTAGATTTTACCAAAAAATTGTTTTACTAGATCAAACTCTTTGAAAATAAAATCTAGAACATTTAATTCCGGCTGGTTAATCCAAGCCAATTACACCTTTTAGAATTTCATACAACCAATAGTCACCCATTTTTGAGACTGGGGATATTTTATTAAATAATGTAAAGTCTTATATTAAAAAGTGAATTAAAAGTTAAATTATTATATCTTTATTTCATATAAAAGAGCAAATAGATAATAGATAAGAAATTACAAGAACTATACCTGTCAGGCAGCTCCAATATTTATTGAGTACCATGAGTTGGATAATTTACACAATAATACCAATTTTGCTGTTCCATTGTTTTCTGTTTCCTGCAATCAACTTGAGCTAATTGCATAATTTGCTTGATATCAATTTGGCAGTGCATTTACTGTCCTATAGTCAGTTGAATACACAACCTGAGGATTAAAACAAATCAAATATGCCTAATCAAATGCGAAAACTTGCATGAATTCAATTGTCTGCCAACCCTGATAGCTGTCATTATGTTAGGAACTATCAACTATCTATTAAAGGTGTACAAAAAGATCAATGTATTTTTTAAATTCTATTAATATTAATTTAAACTAGTTCAATGAAAAGTTAAGTCCTGTGACCACATAAGAACAAAGAATAGAAAGCTTTGTCAATATGCAGTCGAAACCAAAGATATTTATGGAGGATGGTATCAACGGATTTTATTAACTTTACGAAAAAATGTTTTGCTTTTTGTATTGATTTTCTGCTATATTACACTTTTCTAAAAGTAATGCGTATTTTATTCTATATTACTTATAGTTGATAATATTTCTGTTTGATTTTGGTATGGCGATATGTTGCTTTTCATTTTATTTTATATAATCAATATAAATGTATCAAGTTGTTTGATTTTGCAATAAATTAACTTGTTTGTTTTACATATTATTTTGATTAAAATTCATAACCCCTATTGAAAAATCGACATAGGTGTCTATTTTCTAAATAAATTTGTCGTCATGTCCAAAGACAATATTAAATATCAATTGAAACAACATGGCTATACGTCGAAATTTATAATATCATAGTAACACAGCGTACATACATATAATAATCCCCATATATAAAACTCTCCAACAAATGCTATCAAAAAGTTATCTTTAGACAACCAAAAAGATTGATTGAAAAACCCAACTAATACTACCCAAATGGCTAATGTCAAGTCAAAGTTTACAATCCTTATTTGGTTTTGTCCAAAACGTTTCCTATTGTCATAGAAAGCAAATACGATGGTTCAATTTCTCAATCGAGTTAACTCGTAAAATTTTTGAATATGCATCAAAAATTTGCTACAGCGTGTATAAGAGAGCAATCTACTCTATGGCGTATATTTAAGAAGTAAGAAATTTCTATTGTGTATCTGAATGTTTCTAAGGTTCAACTTCGTCAAGTTTTCGAGACGCACTGTCTGCAGGAACTCATCCAAATAATATGTAACTTTCCTATTAGTTTGGAGAAGTTCCTTGAGTAATGGAGTAACGGTTTCAGGGAGGAATAGGAATTCCAGCCAAAATATATTAATATATGCAAAATAATATATACATATATATAAAGTTGTAAAATCTAAATTTCTAGTCTTCAAACAATTGAAAGGGATTTATTGATGAAGAGACTGCACTCCAAATATTCACGGTAATACCCATTAAAATTTGATATAGTTTATATTAGTTACGAAAATCATTTTATAAATTTCGGGTGATAATATCATTTCTGAAGATAATTAAACTAAAAAGTTAGAACAGTTCCTCCAATAATTTAAAATATAATGCTATACAATATTAATCATTTTATAATCTCACAAGTACTTTAATCTAGCATAAATATTTATAAAATAACATGTTTTTAGTAAATCAGTCCAATCGTAATAAAAAGAATATTTTCCAATAAATTTTGAAGCGATACTCACAGATAAAAGGGATTTTGTTATTAACACAGCCTTGTTACCGAATATTGTTACTGAATATTTTAGTGTTTTGGTTGTTAAAAATAAATTTAAAAAGTAATAGAAACAGAACATTCAGAGCATTGTCAATAAGAAACAAGATAAGCCGAACTGCTTGACATGACATGGGATATTTTACTAGTGTCTTAAAGAGTTGCAACAAAGAAACTTTTTTCGCAGTTCAGCTTGTCTTGTTTTTTTAGATTACAAGACATAACAAATTTATATTTCATTGACATTAACCAACCACCACTACCATCACAAACAATAGTAATACTACAAGCAATGCTACTAGTCAAGTACAATGTCAATAAAATGTTGTTTTTAAATATTGTTGGTTATTTACCCAACTAGGGCCAGCAGAATGAATATAGTTAGGAAAACGGAAGTGACTATTCACACATATGTACAAATTTTAAAAAATCCTTAGTTAGGGTCCATTTTTTCTTGAATAAGTTATTTAATACCTAAGTTATTTTAATGATGCATTAGTATAGTAAAATAACTTATTCAAGAAAAAACTGACCCTAAGGATTAAAAAAAATATTTTGGAACAAATTTGGACTTGTGTATGAGCAAAATTACAATTTGTGTGGACAAGGACTCAACGTATTTGTATGTAAGTGTTTTTTTAGCCAATGAATGAATGAGATTTAATAACACTAATTTAGCAAAATTGCATAAGTTAAGTGCAAGCAAGAATTCAAATATTTGGACATACATGTGAATAGTCATTTCGTGTATAATGTTTGCATACCTATACAAAAAACTGGTTTAAACTCACCACTGAGGGTCCTGAGCCACACCATATTTCTTTTTATTATTTTTCATTTTAATAATTTAATAATTTTAATTTATAAGTAGATTTGTTTTATGGTTTTTTATTTTTGGTATTTAGATGGACTAGATAATACTTTCCATATCCAAACTGACCATCTTATCTGCTTCAGCTTATATATAGAACAAAATACCCATCCATGATGTAGTTTTTATTTAATCTTTAAAAGTTTTTATTTCTATATACTTCTTTTAGTTTGATTATATTTAATTCTATGGAATTAGTACTGTCATAGGCTTGCATGAATTTTATTTTTTATTTTTTTATATGTTTATATGCAGTATAGATGTTAATCTATATAATATAAACTAATTTATATTTATTAATCAATATTACTTTAAAGGTAATAAAACATCACTGAAGAAGAATTATAGAAAACTCTAACACAATTTCTAAAGTAAAATATTTGCCAATCTTCTGGGCAGGAACAATAATATTCTATTTGATAAACCAAATGGACACAATATTTGTTAGGTCACTGGGCATTTATTAGCACAAATCCTAAAATATTTCTCCAAAAATGTTTGATTTTGAAGTTTTAGGGGCAACAAATTAATAATCAATAATTTTGGGGGAATAATTATAGATTTGTGCTACTGAGTGCCTAGCTACATAACAAATTTGAAGTCAATTGGACATACTTTAATTTTTGGACCTGATGACATTGGCCCCTAACTCTGTGCTTAATGTTTACTGTCTTTTCATTTCAGCTGCTCACCATAACCTCAGTTTTCACTGTGTTAACCCCGAGGTCTCTTCTTTTCATTTCTCTCTGCCAATCTACCCAGTTCCTTTGAAAATCTTCTTATAACATTCCAATATCAGCTAAATCATCAGTAAAAAGTATTCCCCATGTTAGACCTCTCTTAAATTCTGAACTACCACATCCACCACCACTACAAACAAAAATGGGCTTAGACCAGATCTTTGATGCAGCCCTACTCTGATAAGGAATTGTTTTGTTTTGCCATACTTACTTCTCACCACAGTTTTGGCATCTTTGTATATGGCCTTCACTAGTCTCACAAGTTTCTCAGGGATTCCACAGTTTCTGAAACACCAGTAAATTAAATCTCTTGGCATATGATCATATGCTTTCTCCAGATCTACAAAGGTGATATACAAATCTTTATCTTTTCTAAGTATTTCTCTTGTAATAGTTTAATGATGAAAATAACATCTGTTGTACCTTTACCAGGGCTGAATCTAAATTGCATTGGGTCAATTTTGATCAGCTGTCTTAGTCTTTTCTCAATAATTTTCTCTAATAATTTCATACTATGCTCTAGCGGTTTCATTCCTTTGTAGTTACTACAATTTAAAGGGTCTCCTTTCTGTTTGTAGATGGGTACAATTTCGCTAGTTTCCCAATCTCCTGGCATCTTTTCCTCTTTCTACACTGTTCACAATTCTATGCATAATATCTATCCCAATTTCCCCTAGGTATTTGATTAGGTCAATTGTTACTCCTGATGGCCCTTCTCCTTTCTTTGATTTCATCTTTTACATTGAATTCATCACTTCTTCTCTGGAAAACTGCTGAATAGAACCCTCCCTCCACTGGTTGGATCTCTTCTTCTTTCTCTCTATAATTTTCCAAATTCAGAAGATGGTTAAAATACTCTCTCCATCTCTCCTTGATTTTACTTTCCTCTGTGAGAATATTCTCTCTACTATTTTTGATATCACACTTATTTCTTCTACATCTTGCCTTTTTTATTAATTTTTTCTTTGCTATACTATAGATCATATTTTCACCTTCTTTCGTACCAAGTTTGTCATACCAATCTTTTAACACAGCCTCCTTGGCCTTAACAGCTGCTCCCTTTGCTAGCCTTTTAGCTTTTTGTACTCTTCTTTACTTTTGTTCCTCCATCTCTTTGCCATATTTTAAAAGCTTGTTTCTTCTTCTTTAGAATTTCCTCTTTCCACCACCATGTCTCTTTGTGCTGGTTTTTGGTTCCCTTACTAGTTCCACAAGTCTCTCTGGCAGCCTCTAATATTGCCTTCTTTGTGTCTTCCCTGCAGCTCTATATTGTTTCAATACACCCTATGTACTTTTCCTCCACTTTGTTTTTATACTCTTTCACTTTATCTCCTTTCAGTTTCCAAATCCTGATTTTACTTTCCATGACCTGCTTCCATGGGCCTTCTTTCATTAATCTATGTATGCTACAAAGTAGTCGATGTTGGGCAACAATTTCTTCCCCTAGTATCTCCTTGCAATTTCTAAACCATTTCAGATCTTCTCTCCAAATTATAATGAACTAGATCTGGGTGATATTTCCTCCGCTTTTGTATGTTGTCAAATGTTCAACATTTTGTGTGAAGAAAGTGTTGACTAAGGCTAGATGCGCTCATCTTCTCCATTCCTTTTCTACCATGGGTGCGTTCAAAACCGCCAGCTTCTCTTCCTACATAGCCATTTAGATCTGCTCCTTTGATAAGCTTCTCAACCCCATTTATGTTAAGAACCAATTCTTCAAATTCTTGCATAAATCTGTCCTCCTCTGCAGGCTCTCCTCTCTGTGGTGCATATGCTGATATGACATTGTAGACATTTTCTTCCAGCAACAGATTGATTTTCATAAGTCTGTCAGATATTCTAGCTACCTCTATGACACTTTCTTTTGTAATTGGGCTTAGAATAATCCCCACTCCAATTCTTCTATTGTTCTTTAGCAGTTCTTTGGTACTGTTTCCTGTCCACTTGGTTTCCTGCACACATAACATTTCAATTTTCCATCTTTGGCAGACTCCTACAAACTCTCTCCCTTCACCTGCCATGGAGCCAACATTCTAACTTCAAAATCTAATTTCCACTAGCTTCTTTAACTGCGGTCGTGGTATCCGCAGTACACTTTGCTTATTTCTCGTACCAACCGGAGGGGACTGGCACGTGTCGCTTCTGTCTGACGGCCTAACATTCCCATTTTGAAAATTGAGTTCAGGCATGATTGTGTGGCAAACTTCTTTCAGGCTGGACGCTCTTCTTGACGCCCACCCTAGTTGTCAGCTTGATCTGCTGTAACTACAGTAGGTGCTTGTTTATTTGTTGATGTCATCTGCTGGCAAGAAATATTGAATTCATTGGTAAACTGTTGGTTGTACAGGGGTTATTCATGATATTCATACTGATATCTTCTGATTTTTTCTACATTTTACGTTGCTTTTTATAACAAAATAGTGACATTGAAAAATGACTATATCTTTAAATATTGATATACCTATTTTTGTAAATATTATCTTTTACTGATTTTTTGCGATTCTAATAGAATTTAATGTCTATCTATTTTATATGTAGTTTCAGAATCATAGATATGTACATTGAAGTTAAAGGCATAGAAAGCATTACCCGAATATTGGCACATCCTGTATATAAATTTTGAAATTAGACACAAAAGAAGCAAAATGCTTTCCAAATTAATATTTATGATATGTGATTTATTTTTATTACCGAATGGTTGAAAAATATACATTACTTTTTTTATTTTAGGTAATTTATCATCAATTATATTACAAATGGCAAACCGAGACATCGATGTTGACTCAGATGACTTCACTATTTCATCTGCTACAGAGCCTGATGTCAGTAATCTTGCTTCTTCTCCTGAACATGTTGGAGGCGAAAGCGGTCGCGACGACACAGTGGCGGTAATATAGTTGCTATGGGTGACAAAAAACATGTTATGCACGAACTTCAAATGGCTCGTATAGAACTATCGCAGAAAACTATGGCATTAGATAATCTTAAAACTGAATCTAGAGCGAAAGAAGAACTCCAGGTAATATTAAATTCGTTCGTTTGTTAATTTAATTTCAAATTTACAGAAGAAATTTATTTTTTAATTAGTCTCAAAATAAATTTATAAACAAAATGTGTATATTTTTATTAGGAACGTTTACAGGATGTACTCCAACAAAAGCAATTATTACAAACACAGTTGGAAAGCGAACTTCGAGTACAGCGTGAAGAATCCCGTCGAAGGCAAGATAAAATGCAAGAAGAGTTGCGCATTGCTTTGAGTCGTCAACGTTCACTAGAAGAGGCACATACTCAGCTAGGGCTGCGTACTGCAGATCTTAAACGTCTTCTTGGTAGCTCAGCAGAAATAGTTCTGGATGAAGAGCAATACATTCAACTAAAAGCTCGAACCGAATCAGAACTAAGCCTTAAAGAATTTCTGGTACTACGGATTTACGAAATTACGTCTCCACTAAAGATGGTAAGTTTTTATAGTTAGTACTGATTTTTTTAAATTACTTGTTTACATCTATTGTGGTCTTCAAATATAATATTCCCGTTTGTACCTAATTTATCAACCAGAACTATTTTATATCATTTTAATAGTAATGGAAGCGTTTTAATTGCGAGTACAAAACGAAATATTTTCAAATTTTCATAAAATGTAGAGGAAACATCGGGAGTGGATAAAGGTGCTTTGATTCACTTCAAATATACGCTAGTAGTAGTAGTAGACGAGAAGTTCCCAGGAAATAGAGTAGAAGAAGTAGTTGACAAATAAGAATGTAGTTACAAAATATCTCCGTATACTAATATTGAGCGAAGCTCACTAATTATATTAAACTGACTCATATGAACAAGGAATGCATAAACTGAACATAGAATACATGTTACTAACAGAAGTTCGTATAACTATATTAATATTACTTAGGTTGAAGTAATATTGAGACAACTGATATATACAACAGTTTCGGTTTCGCCATCGAAGATGCCGCATGAATAGGTGAGCGAACTGTCACAGTCACCCTTAGCGCGTGAGTTTATTTCCATTTCTGTCACACTGTGGCTGCTGTATTCAGAAACAGAGAGATAAGTAATGATAGGAAGAATCTACAAAAGTTGGAACCTCAATGAACTAAAAGATTTAAATCCAATATTGTTACTAGAAACTTCTCAAGAAAAGAGAAAATTACCTACCACCAAAATAAGACAGGGAAGAGCCCCCTCCTACAACATTACCTTTTCAAAATCGGCAAAGAAACTTATCCGACGTGCAACTACTGCAACTTGAGGGAGAACACTACGGCAGAACACAACATTATTTCATGCGGCAAATGAAGAAACATTAGAATGAACATTTTCCCCAAGGCAACAGGCCCCAATGATTATTTCCTCGATTCGGCGAAACTGGTGAAATTTGTGGGAAGGACTGGGAGCTGCTGAGGCCAGATACCTGAAGAAGAAGGTGAAAATACATGGACAAAAGCTTAATCAGGTAGAGGAGTTCAAATACCTAGGTTCGACAGTTCAGGCAGATGGTGGATCTGAGAAAGAGGTGAAGAAACGGATACAGCTGAATGGGAGGCATGGAAAACGATAATTGGTCTTATACATATGTGACAGAAAATTCCCAGACAAGATGGAAGGTAAAATGTATACTACAATGGTGTGCAATTCGTTGTTGTACAGAGCAGTGCCCGAATTGAAGATATCGCGTAAGGAAGAATTGTTTCCCAGGAACTATCAGGTAGATTGTTAGTTTTTAGGGCCAATTTTACAGCTTTCCAGATAGTTCTGTTGTAGCCCTCCACCTGCCCATTGCCCTGCGGATTATAAGGCGTTGTTTTACTTGAAGATATTCCTTGACTGCCCATGTACTCCTTTACTTCTTTGGAAATGAGTGCAGCCCCGCGGTCAGAGTTGATATACCCAGGTGTTCCACAAAATCCAAAGATGGTATTTAG